>JABUQX010069960.1:5000-30525 GCA_015478945.1 Trachelipus rathkii | reverse complement strand
CTAAAAATTACCGACTTTTTCTTACATTCTTCTCCACATTACAATCACATTTTCAATTAGAACAACTTCTTCAAAGTACGATTATTTTTCCTAAATTTCAACATTTGAATAATTGAGTTTTGTGTTATATCTTAAAAATATGAGTTTTTAACGGTATTTTTTCAGCCATTTGAAAATAATGTGTTTCATTGAATGCTATTTCAAAGCAGAAAAGTGATTTATTAATAAGTTTTAGGTGGTCTTAAATTGACGTTTTTTAATGAATTTCAATATTTTTTTTATATTCCCAATATTTCATTAGTATGTCGCAAAACATCTTGTTTTAGTAAATAAATTTTAACTTCTAAAATACGCTTTTTCTAAATTTTCACATTACAAATTTTTAGAACTCTTAAAAGTAACGATTTTTCCTATATTTTCAACATTTTGAAATTTTTTGTTAAATCTTAAATTTGATTTTTACGTTTTTTCAGCCATTTTGAAAAAATAATGGTGTTTCATTGAAATGCTATTTCAAAAATCAGAAAAGCTAATTTATTAATAGTTTTTATGGTGTCTTAAATTGACATTTTTTTAATAAATTTCAATAATTTGTTTTTATAGCTAACCATAATAATTTTTCATTAGTTGTGAAACACTGTTTTAATAAAAAAACTTCAATAAACTTCTAGATTATAAATACTATTCATTAAATTTTCACATTAGCAATTTAGAACTCTTAAAAAGTAACGATTTTTCCTACATTTCAACCGGTGAAATTTTTTTAATTCTTAAATCGAATTCTTAATCGGCATCGTCAACACTTAAATATTAATGTGGAAATAATATGCTAAACTTATTTCATAAGCAGAAAAGTGAATTATTAATAGTTTTTAGGTGTCTTAATTGACGTTTTTTAATGAAATTTTAAATATTTGTTTTTTTATATACCAAATATTTTCAATTATTTGTGAAAACCTGTTTTAGTAAAATTTTAAACATTCTAAATTTACGCATTTTCCTTAAATTTGTAATTATTACAAAAAATATTTAGAAGAAACCAATCCAACTCTAATTTTAGCACCTGTTGGAATATAGGCATATGATATATATATTATTAAATTTAAATTAGATATTTAAACAAACGGTATTTTCCTCATTTGAAAAAAAAATAAAGCTGTTTCAACACAAATTATTTTAATTCAAAAATAAGCTTGGGAAGAATTTATCTATAGTTTTAGGTGTCTTATAATGACATCTATTTTTTAATGGCAATTTCATATTGTTTTATTATATACTATATAATTATCATTAGTTGTGAAAAAGAACCTGTTTTATAAAACTTACTCAGCTTCTAAAATTAAATTTCTTATTATTGTCTTAAATTTTTGGGGTATTGTTTAATGTAGACTCTCTAACTTAACGTACGATTTTTTTCCTAAATTTCAACATTTGCTTATTTGGTAAAATCTTAATAATTAGAGTTATTTTCACGGTCTAATTCAAGCAATTTTTGAAAAAAAATATGTGTTTCATTGACTCTAACGCAGTAAAAAAGCACGAAGAGAAAATTTATTATTGTTTTAGGTTTTATTATGATCATGTTCTTATATGAATTTCATATTTGTTTTGTTTTATGTATACGTTAATATATTGTTCATTGTTGTGAGAAAACCTGTTTTTACTAAATTGACAATATATAATTCTAAATTACGCCCTTTTTCTTAATTTTCACATTACAGTAATTATAAGAACTCTTTAAAATCATCTGATTTTCTCTCAAACATATATGAAATATTTGGTAAATCTTAAAATAAGAGTTTTTAACGGTATATTTTTTCAAAGCATATATGGAAAAATATTAGGTGCGCATTTCAAGAATATTCAAAATTCTCAAAAAGCAGAACAAAGTGGGAATTTTTAATAGTTTTTAGGTGTCTTAAATTGACCGTTTTTATGTTTGTGAACATTTTCAATATTTGATTTAGCATTAATATATTATCATTGTTGTGAAAAACCTGTTTTAAGTAAAAATTTTAACTATTCTGAAATAATGTTTTACGCACTTATATCTTAAAATATATTACTCATTACGAAATTAATTAGATAACTCTTTAATGATTCGATAATATTTTTAGAGTCTCTATTATATTTTACAAACATATTTACATTACTATTTATGTTATTAATATCTTTAGATGTCAGTTTAGTTTTTAACAAGGTTTTCAGCAATTTAAAAATAAATAAATGACTTGTTTTAATTATTCAAAGTAGAAAAGTCCGATTTCTTGATGTTAATAGTTGTACGGTTCCTTTGGTTGTACTTGCATTTTTTCAACTGAAATTTGCAATCATTACGTTGGTTATGGTTGACTTGGTCATTTTCTGAGCGTGTTCGTTTCACTTCTTACATTTTATTATATCTTAAGAGAAATTTGTCCTATTGGTCATATTTTCCACTAAGTGCCATCTATTTAAGAACTCTTAAAAGTGATTTTTCTACATTTGAAGTTTGTTAATTATTTGGAATAATTCTTTAAATAGATGTTTTTTTAACAGGGATTTTTCAGCATTTGCAGATAAATGTGTTGGACAAGGCTATGATGACTATTCAAATAGCAAGAATATATGAACTTTGTATAAGTTGTATTAGGTGCCTTAAATCGCATGATTTGGATGCCATAAGCTACTGAAATTTCCAATAATTGCTTTATTATTTGTAAAATCAAGTTTGTCAATTTTCAATAAAGCAATATTTTTGGAAAAACTTTTAACTACTAAAATTTACGCTTTTTCTTATAAAATTTTCATACATTACAAATTTGAACTCCTTTAAAAGTACACGATTTTTCCTATATTTTCAACATTTGAAATTATTTGTTAATATTCTTTCAAATTTGAGTTTTTAACAGGTTTTCAGCATTTGAAAAAATATGTGGTTTCCATTGAATGCAATTTCAAAAACTGAATGATACATTAATAAATGCTTATTATGTTTGTTAAATTGACGTTTGTTTATGATAATTTCAATATTTTAGTTTTATTAATTATACCTAATATTCATTAGTTGTGAAACCTGTTTTAATAAAAAATTATAACTTCTAAATTACCACTTTTTCTTAAATTTTTTTTCCATACATTACTAGTTTATGATACCAGCAAATTCACTAAAATTTATAACTAAATTTCGAACATGAGATAATATTGCCATGGAAATTCTTCAATTCTTGAGATTTTTTAATACGGTATCATATTATTTAAAATTTATACAAAAATAATAGTGGTGTCTTGGGAGGGGGAGTGGTTGCGTTTGAGTATACTAAAGATTTTGCCTTTTATTATATAGGGGTTTTAAGGTTCCAATATTTAAATGAAAGATGGTAACATGTGTAGCAATTTTACTGATAGTATTATAGTACTATCTCAATTGTAATGAAAATATGCTCTTTTATAAGTAAATAAAATTTTTAACATTAACATATCAATATAAACTTTTTTCTTAATTTTGACAGTGTAACTTTTTAAAATATATAGATATTACTTCTTAAAATAATAAGATTTTATTTACCATGAATAATTTTCAAACTCTTTTGATACTATTTTGTTTAAATCTTAAAATATAAGAGTTTCTTTAACAGGTAAAATTTTTCTCGCATACTTATGCACAAAAAAAAATATTGTGTTTCACTATTGAATGTCTATTTCAAAAAGCTAGTAAAGAATGTGAATTTTCTTAATAGTTTTTACGGTGACTTATATTGGAACCTGTTATTTTTTAATGAAATTTTCAATATTTTTTTTTATGTCCCGATAATTTAATTATATGATGAGAACCTGTTTGTGGTTCGAAACTTAATACCTCTTCTTAAAATAACGCTTTTTCTTAAATTTTCTACATTATACAATAATTTAGAACTTCACAATATTTCTAATTTTTATCTTATTAATTTCATCCATATTTAAAATATTTGTTTAAACCTTAAAACTATTGAGATTTTAAAATCACAGGTTTTCGATTTCGGTCTTAAAAATACTGTGTTTGATTGACTTCAGTGGCCAAAGGTCACAGATAACAGAGATAAGTTTAAGAGAATTATATTATTAAATAATGATAATATAAACATTTAATATTTGACACATATTTTATAATGAACAAGTTTCTCACATCTATTTTTTACTTGCTATACCTAATATTTCAATTAAAACCAAGTTGTTATAACTACCTGTTTATGTAAATGTAAAAAGTAATGGATAAACTACTTCTAAAAATTTACGCTTTTTCTTAAAATTTTCACAATTACAAATTGTAGAACTCTTTATCGGGAAGCCGATATTTTTTCCTAAAAATTTTTTTCAAATTTTGAATTATATAATTTGGTAAATAAATATACTTAAAATAATCGCGTTTATGCAAAAACTCTAGGATATTACTACACGCATTCTGAAACAAAATTATGTTATGTATATACATAGACAATGTCGTATTTAAATTAATAATCAATAAGAGCAAGTAAAAATTTATTTAATATTATATAAGGTGGTCTCAAAATTTGACACAGAGAATTTTTATAATGAAAATTTCATTATTTGTTTTTTATCTCTCCAATGTTTTCACTCTTTAAGTTGTTGCCTATCGTCTGTTTGTTAGGTGATAACGCGACTTTGTAATATAACCTCTAAAAATTTACGCTTTTTTCTACAGATATAATGAAGTTCAATACACATTCCACTATAAGTACTTGTTAGCCCTGCTTTCTCCAGTACGCACTCTTTTTACCTAACAACTTTCCACCTTTGTCACTTCTTGGTACCTTCCTCTCAAAATTTGTGCGTTTTTTTTTAAAATGGATCCTGTCAGTGAAACTACAATACTGTGTTTCATTGCATAAAGATTCTATTTTTCCACAAAAAACAGCGCCACACGCGTCCTTTATTTTACAATTAGTTTTAGGTGTCTTAAAAATTGACGTTTTTTAATTTTGTTTATTTGAAATTGCAATATTTTGTTTTCGGACGAATACCCTTTAATATTGGCATAGAAACCAATCCCCATATCTACTTTTAAATACAAAATTATCACACTCCTCATACTCATTCGACTATTTGGTTCTTTATAAGTGTGCCATATATCACTCGAAAATATTTGCAGCAAAACACATAAAACCATAGTAGTGTCATTCTTTTTTCACCAATTTACCTTCAGTATATGAACCTTTTGGTTACTCGTCTTCCATTAATACGAAAACGTTTTTGAAAGATGGTAATCTTTTTCCACGCCTTTGCCACCCCAACAAATTTGTTTTTCCGTTGGGAGACCTGCTATTATATGCACACCAGGCATATAGACCTACTTGGATTGTCCTTTAAGTATGTTCTACTTTTCGCTTTTTGGAGGTGTTCTAACTATGCGTTTTTTAAATGACAAATTTCCCATATTTGTTTTTCTCTCATGAACTCTCCTATTATTTCCAATTTCGTTTTTGTGCCATTCGATGTTTTGAAGTTATATCAACCACAATCACTTACTCCACCCGGTCTAAATACACACAATTCCGCTTTTTCTTACAAACTTGTTCCCTTACCGACGCTTTGTAGACTCATCTTGTCGACACGGTATCCTAGATTACATTTTTTCTATCTTTCCCCTTTAGTCCCTTCTATTGTATTAATCTTCAACTATGGTCTTGCATTTTTTAAAACACGAAATTTTTATCAGCCTTTCTGATACACCTCCACAAGTGTTTCACTTTGACCTGCTCTTTCTCCACATGCCGCACTCACTGCGCAATATATTTCTTCTATTTTAGTTTTCATGACAAACTTGAAACAATTTTTTTCCTGATCCTTATCCATCATATTGTTTTTCTTAAATCCCTCATCTTTCCTTCCGTTGTGCACATAACCTGTTTTAATACAACAACATTCTTAACACCACACCACATTACGGCTTTTTCTTAAAACAACCTTTTCCAACACCATTAACCCTACTTTAGCAACTCTATTCAAAAGTCCGATTTTTCCTAAATTTTCACACAATAACAATTTTGAAAAATTATTTGGTAATTCCTAAAATTGAGTTTTTTAAAAGTTTATATTTTCAGTTATTTGAAAAAATTAATGTGTTTCATTGAAATGCTTATTTATATCAAAATAAAACAGAAAATAGACGAATTTATTATAGTTTTAGGTATCTTAAATTTGACTGTTTATTTTAAATGAAATTTCAATATTGTTTTTTATTACCAAATATTTCCTTAGTTGGGTGAAAACTAGTTTTAATAAAAAATTATAAATACTAAATTAATACGATCTATTTTTCTTAAAAAAATATTTTATCACATTAACTAAAATTTCGTGAAACGTCTTATAACCACGTACCGATTTATTTCCTAAATTTCACAACATTTGAAGATATTTATTTGGTAATTAATTTAAAATTAAGTTTTTTAACGTTATTTTCAGCATTTGAAAAAAAAATAATGTGTTTCCATTGAAATGCAATTTGAAGATTAAAGCAAGAAAAGTGAAAATTTATTAATTGTTTTATAGTTCTTAAATTGACGATTTTTTTAATCGAAATTATCAATATTATGTTTTTTAATATTAAGTGAATATCCTATGTATTTTTTATTATTCTCTAAACCATAACATGTTTTTATGTAAAAACAAATATTTACCATACCAAAAATTAACGAGATTTTTGACGGATTAAGATTTTTAACTAGCTCTATTTGAACAAATTTGTTAGAACATACTAGTATCTAGAACAGTATAACTGGAAATATTAGTTTCCGTAAAAATTTCACAAAGCTAATTGTCATATGAAAATTCAAGTTTGAGTGCAATTCTTAACAACATTAAAGGAAAGATTGTAATTATTAATAGGAATTTATTATTGTAATATGTTACTAAAAAATGTAATATATAGATGTTCGATTACGTAGGACCAAAAAAGTGAGACTTAGTTTATTTAGAGTGAACAAAAAGACAGTAATTATATCACTCTATAAGTATTTAGAAGTAGAGTAGTTCTATATCAGTGAGCACGGATGATATTTGCATGCAGCAACTTTTTTCTAATATATTTGCTATGTTAAAAATTTATTACTAAACAAATATATACATTATTATATACATCATTAGTTGACTTGTAACAGTAGATATTTATCTATAATAAGAAGTACGAGATTCATGTGTTTCTATAGAAACCTTTTCTTCCCCAACTCCCAGTCTCTCGCAATATTTATTTCTCTTAGAGTTTTTAACACTACTATAACATAATGTAGTTTGATAAATGCGTTTCATCCAGCCAAGTTTGAACGAACAATTATTTTACTCTGAAAATTGTCTAACATCTGAAAGATTTATTTGGTTTGAGAAGAGTGTGATGCGTACGCTCTTATCTATATACGGACATAATCAAAATAGAGCACAGAGAACATAGTTATGTCAGAATTTATCTAGACAGATGTATTTATATTGCGGCTCGATATATTTGTCGTTCTAAGAGCGCAGTGAGTGTCGCATTATATTATATGCACTAATAGAGTTACCAATAGGGATTTTGTTGTGTGAGAGTGTTCTATAAAAATTTCAAAATTATCTCCTATAGCATTCATTTTCTCTTCTCTCTGTAACCTTTTTATACTGTTATTTAATCCAAAATACTTATTATCTTATTTGTCTCTGATAGTAAAATACCGTGTTTTTAGTTATAATATATATACTTTAATTACTTATCTACAATTAAAGCATTATGAACTTCTCTAAAATGTTACTGCACTTATCTCTTAATCTCACATAATTAATTTTTGATCACTACTTAAAATCTGTTGAACGAATTTTATTTTTCCTTATATTCTTACATACACATATATGATCAATATAAAATATATATGAGGTTTATCTTTACATAATTCGGTGAGTTTTTTACCTCTCCAAGCAGGTTTTCATATAGACACAATATATAGTAAAAATAATGTGTTTCATGTTGGTATACAATTTGGAAATGGCTACTTTATTCCTCGAAAAAAGGTCCAGAAAGCGAGATTTACATAGATAATAAGCCTTTTGAGGTATGTACTTTAACTATAGTTTTTTTTCATTTTTTTTTTGAAATTCTTTGTTTTTTTATAATAGATCGTATTGATTTCCATTAATTGTGAACCCCTGTTTTAATAAAAAATTCTTATTACTTTACACAATTAAGCCTGCCTTTTTTCTTAACTTGTCTAACAATGTATTCTTAATTTGTCTCGGGACACTCTAAAGTTGTTCCGGTATATTTCTAGTTATCATGGCAAGTTCCAAAACCCATTGATAATATTTGGGGTAAATCCCGTTAAATAGAGATTTTAGACGCTCGGATCTCATCATTTTTCAAGCATTTTGAAACCCCCTGGACTCTTTTATATCTTCTAAAAATTCGTTTTTAACTTTCTGCCACTTCAGCCTCTGAAAAAATAATGTGTTTCCATTGAAAATACTAGGTCTGAAAAGGCAGAAAAAGGTATTTATGATAGTTTTAGGAGTCTAAAATTGATGTTTTGGAACAAAAGACGTCCCGAGAAATATTTTGTTTTCACATAAATATCAAAATATGTCCCAACACAATGATAGTGTGCGAAACCCTGATTATAATATTTAGACCCAAATAAGTTAACAATTTATGTCCTACTCTTTCTTAATTTTCACATTACAATTTAGAACTTTGAAAAGTTACGATTTTTTTCCCTAATTGAAACATTTGACATTATTTTTGGTAACATCTTAAAATAGAGTTTTTAACGGTATATTCAGTATTTTTCGAAAAAAAAATTATTGTGCATAGAAAGTCTAAAACCTAAATTGACGTTTTTTATCGAAAGTGAATTTATTAATAGTTTTTAGGTGTCTCAAATTGACGTTTTCTATTTAATATGACATTTTCATATTTGTTTTTTATATACCAAATATCTTCCTCTTACGCTACATTGGTGAACACCCTGTATATTAAGCGTCAACAAAATATTTTACACTTCTCTATAAAAATCTACCGCGTTTTCTATCATATTTTTCACATATATTGTTATTATTTATTTAGAACTCTTAAAAGTCGATTTTTCCTAAATTATATTTCAACCTTTGAAATTATTTATTAAATCTTAATAAATCTTTGAGTTTTTAACGGGAATTTTCAGCACCTTTGTAAAAAAAATCTATCTGTTGTTTCATCATGAATGCTAATTTTCAACAAAAGCAGAAAAGAGCTTTGTAGCCTTCTTGAAAATACGTGTTTTTTAAGTTGACGATTATATTAATGAAATATTCAAGTAATTTAATGATTTTTATTTTATAATACCAAAATTTTTTTTAGTGTAGGAAAGAAAACCTGTTTTTAGTAAAAAATTTTTAACTTCTTAAAATTACGCTTTTTTCTTAAAGGTATTCACATTCAGGAGTTTTAGGAATCTTCTATGAAAAAGATAATGAATCAGAATTGTAATTGCCGCTATATTGGGTCTATTCTTTGAAACTTTAATTTGTTAATCTTTATAGAAACTCTGTATTTTTATTATGCTGACATGGTTTTCCGATTGTTGATTTAGATACTAAAATAATGATTGGTTTCGAAATTGAGACTGCAATATTTTCCTGATAAGGGAAGCAAAGATGAGATTTTATTAATAGGTATGAAAGTAAATATAATGTGGACATTTTTTTCATGAATTTTCAATAAATTTGTTGTTTGAGTATATTCTCGGCTAGATGATTATGTATAAAAGGAGGTGTTTGAAAAGTAAATGTGATAAGAGTAAGGAGAATCATCCTTATATGGTGTTGGGACATTGAGTTTTAAAATTTAGTCATGGCATTACTACCTCTTCCCCTTCCGGCCTTTTTTTTTACACTTTTTCCCTCTTGAGCGGGTTAGTGCTGCCTTCGACACGAATTTTTCCCAATAAATTTCCCAATTGACTTATTTGGGTGAAAGATCTTATAAAATTTCGGAGTTTATTAAACGTATTTTCAGCATCATTTTGCATAATAAGTAATATCGTGTATTCATTGAAAAGGCAATTTTCCAAAAAAGGTAGAAAGGAGAAGTTGTTCTATAATTGTTTAGGTGTCTTAGAGAGTGTGACGATTGTGCATTGTAATGTGAAATTTCAATATTTGATTTGTTTTTACCCAGAAAATAATTTCATTAGTTGTGAAAAACCAGAGTTTTATAAGTAAAAAAATTTTAACCTCTGAAATTACGATTAGGTTACGTTTTTCTTAAATTTTCACATCTACACCATTTACGACAACTTAAAGGTACGCATTAAGATTTTTTTATAAACGGTCTAAGTTTACACATTATTATCAATTTTTATGAAAAGTTATTCTAATTGTCCTGTTTCTGTAAATGGTTTTATGGTTTATGTTTTTTCTAGTATAATTGTAGGGACAAGTATCTGTAAATGTAATATGATGTTTGTATCTCCATTGAAATGCTATTCAAACAGGCAGAAAAGCGAATTTAATTATATTGTTTAGGTGTTTAAATTGACGTTTTTTTAATGAAATTTCAAATATTTGTTTTTTTTTATTACAAATATTTCATTAGTTGTGAAAACCTTTTTAATAAAAATTATAACTCTAAAATGCGCCTGTTTAAGAAATAAATCTCATATATATCAGCAAATTTTGATAATTAGAATATTAAAGAATATTATTGAGATAGTACGGGGACGGAATAGAGATATGGTTCCTACCAGATACTTTATCAACATTTTGAAATATTAGGTGGTAATAATCATGTACATAAGTGATAGGAATTTTAAACAAACGGGTGATTTATATCAAGCATTTGAAAATAGCATTGTGTTTAAGCGGAATGTCGCAATTTTATCCGGAAAAGATAGCAGAGAACAGAGAATATGATATAATTTCTGTTAGTTAGGATAGTCTTTTATAAAATTGTAGTTGCAGTTTTTGTTTTTCAATTAGAAGTACAAGTTATTTTTGGTTGGTTGGTATATAATAGCACAAGATAGAGTATTTGTCAATTAGTTGTGAAACCTGTTGTTGAGTTAGAAAAATTTTTCAACCGTCTACGAAATACGCTGTTTCTTAAATATTTATCCAACTATTACAAAATAAATATTTTAGAACTCTTAAGAAGATAGTGTTTGTCCTAAATTGGACAAACAGTGTTAGGATAGAAAATGAAATGTGGTGTAAGACGTTAAAATTGAGTATATTGTAATAGGGATGTTACAGTGTAGATTTGTGTTGATAAATAGAAGTGTTGTATTCATATGCGATAGCTCTGTTTAATATAAGCGAGGAAAAGCGAATTATATTTACATAGTGTATTTGTCAAGGTGTCTTAAATTGATCGGTTATATTAATGAAATATTGTAAATCTATTATCGTTTTTATATACGGCTAATAGAATTATTCATTATTTGAAGTACAACTCGCAGTTATGTAAATTTAAGAAAGAATAGTTATTATGTAACTTTGCGCTAAAAAATGTGTAAACGTCGCTTTGTTACATTCAATTTTACTCTATCGACAAATTTTCTAAGCTCGACTCGTCAAAAGTGCGAATGTGTGTATTCACTCACTAAATATAATGATAGCAAATTATTAATAAGATATTTATGTTGGTAAATGTATCTTTAAAAATATATATAGACAGAGTGGTAATACGAGTATTGTAATTGTGTCAAGCATTTACTGAAAAATAGATCTTGAGTTGCAAGTTGGGAAATGCTATTTGAACTTCAAAAAGCCAGGCACGTGAATTTCTTAATATCTATTTCAGGTGTCCTTAAATTGACGATAATTTTATGAAATTTGCAATGTTTGTATTCTTAGAACTATAACCCCACTATATTTCAATTCAGTTGTGAAAAAACCTGTTTTAGTAAAAATTTTAACTTCTAAAATTACGCTTTTTTCTTAAATTTTTCACATTACAAATTTAGCCTCTTAAAAGTACGATATTTTCCTATATTTCACATTTGAAAATTATTACGAGAATTCTTTCTTATGGTTGCGAGTTTGTCTTCTCAATAACAAGGTTTTTTCAGCATTTGAAAAAATAATGTGGTTTATTGAAAGTGCTATCGTTCAAAAAGCAGAAAAGCGGAATTTATTAATAGTTCGAGGTGTCTTAGATAGTCATTGACATATTTTAATGGAATGATATTTTTATAATGTGTTTGCTCTAGCTTGATATAACGTAATATTTTCATTAGTGCGATAAACTCGTGTTTAATAAAAAATTATAACTCTAATTACCTTTATACCTTATAAAGAGTGTTTTCCACTATTACAGAATATCAGGGACTCTTAAGGAGGTACGGATTTCCTAAATATTTCACTATCATTCAATGCATATTATCGTTTGGGCATAAAATCTTCAAATTAGAGTTTTTAAACGGTTATTCTCACATGCTTTTGAAAAATTAGTGGTGTTCTCCTATATAGTAAATGCTTAATTTTTCTAATGCGAAAAGGAATTTTTATTAATGTTAGTTTATAGTTTTAGGTTTTTAAAATTGACGTTTTTTTCTTTTAATGAAACTTTTTCAAGTATTTTGTTTTAGTTGATATAGAGAAGCTTTGGCCTATAATGTATATTATAGTATAGTGAAAACACGACTGTGGTATTAGTAAGGAAATTTGTTATCTCTAACTTCTATAAAATTCATAACGGATTATTTCGATACATTAACATATATATAAACTAATTATTAACAAATTTCGACAAAAAATAGTAAACCTACGCATTTTTCCTAAATCTTGACCATTTTTGTAAATTAAATATTGGAAAAATTCTCCTAAGAAATAGAGCAGTCATTTCAAGCATCAATTGAGAGAACTTTGTATTTGAAAAAATAAATGTGTTTCATTGAATTGCCTATTTCAAAAGCAGAAAAAGCGAATTTATTCATAGTTTTAGGTGTCTTAAATTGACGGTTCTTTTTAAAATGAAATTTCAATATTTTTTTTTTTAATTATACAAATTTAGCTATTAGTTGTCAGAGATGTTTTTCAAAACAATGATAAGTAATAATTTTTCTCCTTTCTTACATTCTCTCCCATTACAATTTAGAACTCTTAAAAAGTACGATTTTTCTAAAAATTTCAACATTTGAATTACTTAGCATCGCAGTAATTATAAATTGAGTTTTTAAACGACAATTTTGTACTTATATTCCTAGAGTTCTAAATGAAACAGTAATTGTTTACATTGAAAGCGCACACGTAATTTTCAAATGAGCAGACACATAATGAGAATGTAGTAGAGATTTGTATTTAATGTGCTATAGTCCTTATAATTAATATTATAAACGCCGTTTAAATTTATAATTAGAAATTTCAAAATTTTGTTTTTCAAATGAACATCTCAAATCTGACCACAAACTTATTTCACTTAATTTAGTTGATAACAAGTTTTTAAGTAAGATAAAAGTGCATAAATTTCAATATTGTTATAAAAAAATTATGACTTATTTTTTCATTAAATATTTTCAACAATGTTAAAATTTAGCACTCTTAATAGTACGAATATCTGTTTCTCGAACTAAATTTCCACAACATTTGAAAATTATTTGTTAATATTTCTTAAAATTTAGTTTTTTCATAAATTGATTTTTCAGTAATTCCTGCACAAAATTCATTCCTTTCGAACAGGTACTCTTACATTGCTTTTATTTGGTCTATCAGCCAGTTACTTGCCAGCACAATCATCACTATACAACCCCTTAGCCAATTAACTACAATACATAGTTTCTAAACGACCAAACCACCTTATTACAATATCATTTATTCTTTCATTTACTCCTTTCGTCACACCATACAACTCCTTAATACGGTTATTCTTCATTTTATCATCTTTTTTCACGTCTAACACGCCCCTAAGATGTTCCATCTGAACACACACACACACACACACACACAACACACAACACAACACACACACAGCATATATATATATAGTATATTATATGATATACATATACTATATATATATATATATATATATTATATTATATAGTATATATATATTATATATATAGTAGTCATTACCTCTTATTCCACCATTCAGAAATTTCATGTTAGTAAATATATATAATATATATATTATATATATTATATATATATATTTATATATCATAGTATATATATATATATATATATATAATATATATATATATATATTAATACCGGTAACAGCATACTCTCATGCAGAACCCTAGTGCATTCCAGACTTGCATTTGCCAAAGATTTGATTGCACCAGCCACCTTTCTACCAGTCACAACTTTCCCACTACTCTCAGCATCACAAGTTCTCTTTCATCCAATATACAGCCTAAATATTTAAAAACCAAAACGTTTAAGTTGCCTATTATCTAACACAATTTTATACTGCCGAACTCTCTCCACCACAACCACAACCTTGCCTGCTTAGGTCTACATTTGCCTTTCAAACCCCTCCTTCTATGGAAGCTGCAAAGCCTCTTAAGAAACCCTCTCAAACCTTTCATTTCTTATCCAAAGCGCCAAACCAATTATCTGCGTACAATAAGAAAGGCACACTTCACTCATATCCTTTCTCCATCAGTCTGACCCTCTCCTGCCATCTTTACCTTAAGTTCTTTTATCACCCCATCCATATACAAATTAAATAACCATGGAAACATAACACATCCCCACCTCACTTTTCTATTAATATTAAACCATTCACTCTCCACTTTATTTATTTTTGAACTCGCCCTTCACTACACCAAACACACTTTAATTCCACATTTCAGAGGTCAACCATCAACACCATATATCATTAACAGTTGCCACAGAGCTTCCTATTTAATCCTGTCATACGCCTGTTGCAAGTTCATCTGTCTCACTCCGCTATTGATATTAAACATTCACTCTCCACTCCATTTATTCTTATATTCGCTTCACTATCATTATACATACTTTTAATTCTATTCAGAAGCCTACTACCAACACCATATATCATTAACACCTGTCAAAGAGCTTCCATATGAATCCTGTCATACAAGTCTGTAAAACCTAAATAAAGTTTTATCTTCTCTCTCTTTTTCTCACTCATTTGCTTCAATGCAAATTTTGATCAACACATCCTCCATCACTTCTAAATGCACCTTATTCTTTAACAATCAACCACTCTGTCACTAGACAAACACTTTCAATCAAAATAGCAGCATGTATCTTCACTGCAATACGCAGTAAACTAATTATCCTGTAGTTCCTACAATTCCCCTTATCATCCTTACCCTTATACTAGGATACTTCCTACGGAACAACACCATCCAAAAACTATTAGTTACACAACTTACATATCTAACCAATCACAATGTTACCTCAATTCTTGATCATTTCATCAGCAATTCCATATGTATCTGATGATTTACCATTCTTCATAAATAAATAAATGTTAAGCAGGTTTTCAAAATGTTCCCTCTCACACTTTCCTGTGTGTCCGTGTCTTTCAGCTCACGAATGGCCTCCCTATTTCATTAATCTCTACGAATATTCCCCACACCTCTACCTTAATCTTTTCTTGGTATACCTTACTATTCTCAAAATGACTTATTTTTGTTTCTGTGATTTTTGTTGCTATTGTTGGTCATTGTAATCAAAATTTGCATTCCATCACTATTGTCTTATAGCCATTATTACAAAATTTTCGTTTTACCACCAAATTTCCATCCACATTTATTTTTCGTTCTATTCCTTCTTCCTATACGTGCTGTTGTACGTATCTGTGTTCCCTCTTCTAAGAGTCATTTTCTCTATTTGTGGTAGACGTTGAGCTTCGGTATGTATGCGGATATAGTCTTCATTTCGACATATTTCTCCTGTAGAGATCAGGAACAGGTCCTTTTCACCTTTGACTAAGTCACCAATTATACGGGCTCAAAATCTTTGCTAACCATATCCAAGATTGTCCCAAATTTGAGTAAATAACCTCTGTCTCCTCGTGAAGTATCATCTATTGCCTGGAAAGGGTCCAGACGCTGAGTTTCGGGGGGTTCTTCCGAAGCAACACGGGTAGAGAGTACTTCTGAGCTCTGGTCAAGAGTTGGGCGTAGCTGTCGAGGCAGGTCTTATAAGGTACCCTTATTTTGGGTCATTGTATATGTATACATTTTGAGATTTTAAAGCGGTCTAATAAGGTACCCGTATTTTGGGTCATTGTATGTTTTTATACATATTGAGATTTTAAAGCGTGCTAAGGGATTTGATACCCTCATTGATGAACTATTTTGAGGCCAACAGGCATTGTAGTTTCCCGATTCCTTTGCGCCACGAGTCCCGAACTCTTCCCTTTCTTTCTGAAAGGTTGAATCTCCCTTAAGTTCCCAGAGATTAATCCTGATGCTACCGTCACATAAACTGGGCTGACTACTGCCAGGGCAGAAGATGTCACTTCGTCACCCAGTCCATCCTCCGTATGAAGCACTTAGGCTTTCAGACCTTCTCCCCGGTTTAATACGGATACAACTTTCCCGTTATATTACTAGCTCCGTTAAATAACATACCGGCATATATCGGAACATAGTAAAATCAAGTTGATTGATGACCTGAAAAGGGTTCTGGACGCAGTTGACTTCTCTCCTCGTAACAATAAAAAGGAATGTTTCGCTCCTTGTAAAGACAGGTTAAGGGAAGCAAAGCTGCCTTTTAGTCTTTGGAGGGGGTTCCTATAGTTTTCATACAGGATGTCTTTCGGAAGTATTCTAAGGATAAGATTTATGCTGAAAAGGCTCGGTCGGAGCCTTCAGAGGTTATCCTCAAACACATGCAAAAAAGTGCTTAGCACTCACAAATGCTTACTGATTTCTAGTTAAAAAAATACTTCTGATTCTTCGAATCCCCACCTTTAGTGTTCTTTTCCCGCCTATGAAAGTGATAATTGGCTTTATAAGCCACTTCGCTTGGACATATATTCCACGACTCCAACGGTTTTTTAAATGCCAATGGTTCGGTTATTTCACAAAGTATGTCGAAGCCCACTTGAAGTTTGCGCTTACTCTGGTGATAAGTTCCGCACATCTTGCGAAAACCCATTTCTGTGCCAAAACTCTAAAGGCCATCACAGTGCTTTCTCCTTTCTACCTGTTCTAACTATATACAGTTCTATGTATGTTCTAGAACTATATACACTCGAAAATTTCGACAAACGAGATGCAACACATCCAGTTCGGGAAAAATTGCCTGCCTCACAGAACTTCTTTACTTCTTTCTTCCCTTTTCCTCATCAGCTAAATACACCGACTTGAGTCCAGGTTGACCATTCCTCCCTGAGGACCTAATCGTTCCTTCTTTATCCCTTTAGAGGTTACCGCATACAGCTCTACATCACTTTATTTACACCTCCGACGTGCTTCCACGAAAAATATCGGCACAGCTGTTTAAACTCCAGTCACTCTATCATTCTCCATCTTGCATTGATTTGATTCCTTCAGCGCAAATGACCCCGTTCCCCAACGAGTTTATCTTCCCAAATATATAGTTTCGAACTTTTGTTTCGACACTTTCTTACCCAATGCCTCCATCATACAGTTCAAATCCATGTCGATAGATGAAGACGTAGCTCTAACGTAAACCCTTTTCACCTCTGTGAACCCGCCTAATAAGACGCTCGGGTCTGATGCGAGGGAAAAGGTTGAAAACAACCTGACTTGCATCTTTGGCTGCGATCCTCTTTCTGAGTCGCTTGTGATATTGCTCCACAAGCTCTCAACCAACGCATTTCCCATCTCTATGACTTTCCATTGCCACCAGAATATACCTCGAGGTCATCGAAAACTCTCACATCCGGATCCTTCTTCTCCTGCCGATACTAGTGGCATAGATACAATAGGTTCCTTTACTCACCGACCTGACATTGAAGAGTTAACTTGCCTATAAAAGTCTAAAGACCAGTGTATATGCCTGCCGGAAATTCAGCTTCTCGGGAGTTCCTTCACCCTTATTCTCCATATAGCACTCCATTGAAATCTGCACACAGCAGAATTTCAGATAGGAGTAGCTCAGCCATCCTCATTATCAAGAATTTTCCATTGATTTTCCTTCAATCACACTCTCATGTTGTTGTAGCCAGAATTCTTCTCTCACAAGATTTGACATTCTGTTCAATGCACTAAGCTCCAATTTGTACATTTCACAAATGTAAATTTTATTATGTTTTAAATAAAAAAATTTTTTTTTGTGCCCAGGGTTAATTATTAAATATATATATATGATATATATAATATATATATTATATATAGTATTACAATATATAATATAATTATATATATTATATATATATATATAGTATATATAAAATATTATTAATATATATATATATATACATTAATCCTCTTTATTTATATAGACTTCCACCACTTACTATAATATATATATTATAAATAACTTACTACTAATTTATCATATATATATATACTTATCTACTATAATAATAAATATATATAACTATATTATATACTTTATGATTTATATATATATATATATATTTTATTATATAACTATATTAATATATACCATTTCATATCTATACTACTATATATAAATAGGTTGATTCGTTGTTACTATCTATATTCTTAGTTTCAGGTGATTCTTTGTTAACTTTATTAATGTGAAAAGTTTGTTACGTTAGCGTATTCGATGGTATGTGTATTAAAGGAACTTGATTTTCTTATGTTTATGTTTATCCAAAAATTGATACTCGAAATGCTGACATGAAACAATAGATCATTACCTCAGATCAATAGATCATGGCATGTGGTAGGAGATAGGTCACTGGGCGTGAGGGTGTTTTGCATTTACTGTATTTACTTGCATTTAGGATATTGTAATAACACATATACAAATTTTAGTAAAAACTATGACTTGAATCAATAGATCAATAGATCATGGATGGGCAGGAGGGTGCTGGGGAGGGTGGTTTGATTTACTGCTTTAGGGTATATAAAAGTACAAGTTTTTTACGCTATAAACATAAAAAGTATAAAGGTTTTGTGTTATGTTATACAAAATATGACTTGAATCAATAGATAAGTAGATCAATAGATCACAGATGGGCAAGATTGTGCTGGGGAGGGTGGTTTGATTTACTGATTTACTGATTTACTGCTTTAGGGTATGTAAAACAAAAATTTTGGTAAAAAATATGACATGAATCAATAGATTAATAGATCAATAGATCACGGATTGACAGGAGGGTGCTGGGGAGGGTGTTGATCTACTGATTTACTGATTTATTGCTTTAAAGTGTGTAAAAATATATATTTTTTAAACAAATACAATGAAAATTATTAAAAGTTTTGTATTATGTTATACAAAATATGACTTGAATCAATAGATCAATAAATCAATAGATCATGGATGGGGTAGGGTGGGTGGTTTGATTTACTGATTTACTGCTTTAGGGTGTGTAAATAGATCAACAGATCAATAGATCATAGATGGGGTGGGGAGGGTGTGGTAGGTGCTTTGATTTACTGATTTACTGCTTTAAGGTATATAAAAGTACAAGTTTTTTTACGTTATGAACATAAAAAGAATAAAAGTTGGGTGTTATGTTAAACAAAATATGACTTGAATCAAAGATCAATAGATCATTAGATCCATAGATAAAAAAAAAAGATCATGGATGGGGTGGGGAGGTGCAGGGTGGGTGGCTTGATTTACTGATTTAAAGTATGTAAAAACGCTAATTTTTCAAGTTATAAGCATGAAAAGAATAAAATTTTTAGTAAAAACAAAATGTTTTAAACATATAACAAAAAATAAATAAAAATTTGGAAAAATAAATAATTTTTAAAAAAAATAAATAATAAAATTTAAAAAATAATTAATATTTGAAAATAAGACCTTGAGTCAACTCAAGCACCGTGCTCTTTCTCCAGTCCTATTTATCCTTCTTCTTCCTCTCTGTGTTTTCCAAATTTTATCTTTCTATGTCAATTTCCAAGGTTTTGGGGCTCAGCCCCAACACCATGTGAGCGTAAAGACACGTAACATCGTCTGCAACAATGTTACATCGTACGAGAGGTGTATACCAAGTTTCATCCTTCTACGTCAATTTCCATGGATTTGGGGCACAGCCCCATCCCTCAATGGGCGTAGCGTCACGTTACCTCGGCTGCACCGAGGATATCTTATAAGAAGGGTGTATACCAAGTTTCATGATTCTACGGTCATTTCCTACTTGGAGGGGCCAGCATCCCCCTCTAGGGGGTGCACGGTCATTTTACTTCGACGGCACCAAGGATACCTTATATGAAGGGGGTATACCAAGTTTCGTCCTTCAACGTCAATATTCAATGTTTTGGGGTCAGCACCCCGTCTTGGGGTGCACGGTCATGTAACATCGTCTTCGACGAGGGTACCTTATATGAAGGGTATATACCAAGTTTCAGCCTTCTACGTCAGTATCCAATGTTTGGGGGCCAGCACCCCCCCCGGGGGTGCATGGCCACGTAACCTCGTGTAACCCAGTTTTGAGGAAGGATACCAGTGTTGAAAACTCTACCTGTTACTAGGTTATGCGGTGCGGTGCGGTGAGGTGTGCGTTGCGGGCGGTGTGGTGCGGTGTTTGCGTGCGGGTTGCGCGTGCGGGACCCACTGCGGGGATGTGTCAACGCTTTGAATAATAATTATACATACATAATAAACAAATAATAAAAAAAATAGCTTTGGCAATGATACCCTAAATATTTCGATCCACCCTTATTTATTTATTTATTTATTTATTTATTTATTTATTTATTATTTTTTAATTATCGTCCTTCGCAGCGGCCTTTCACTTTTTACTCAGTCAAAAGTAAAGGGCATTTCCCGGGTTTCAAGGAGGGTAGCGCTGAATCTGTAGTAATACTACAACGATATATCGAATGAATTTTAAATAATTGTTATGATTTTCTTTCGATTATATTTTTCAATGTAAAAAGTCAACCAGAGCACGTAGAAAGACGATTTAAACGTCGATTTGGGGTAGAAAACATCGGTAAATCGATTGGAACCATCAAAATTATCTTCCGACCATTCAAAACCTTCTAGGAACCAAAAAGCCCCCTTTGAGGGGCTACAAACCCGGTTTTGGGGCTAAACCTCTGAGTTCAGGTTCAAAACATCCGAAATCGGTCTTCCAAACCTTAAATTCGGTCTAACTGACCTTAAAAACCCTGACCTTAACACGTCAAGCACAAGGTGAAAAATACTCATCAAACCGGAGGAATATATTGTATTGATAAGGTAACTGATCATCCTTCTACACCTCGCAGCAGTGTCATAAGTATTGATAAAAATACCCCACTAAGTAATGGGGTATTTTTTTACCAATACTTATAACACTGCTGTGAGGTGTAGAAGGATGAGCAGTTACCTTATCAATATATATATATATATATATATAATATATATATATATATATATTATATATATATATATTATTACTATTATATATATATTAATATATATTATCATATATATAATATATCTATGTTATATTTTATATATATATAAATATCAACATATCACTTACATATATATATAATTATAATATATATAAATATATTTATAATATATATATACTAATATAATTTAAATATATATATATATTATAAATATATATATATATATATATATATATATATATATATATAATAAACTTATATGTTATTATGTACTTATATAACGCTCTTTTCAATGAAAATTATGTTATAAAAATGAAAAATTATTTTACTTCCCCTATGTTAGCTTTATTGGTTAAGTTGTTAAATTTGTTAATGATAACCGTTTATTCGTTCGGAAGTTGTATGTTAAGCATGTTATGTTCATAGTTTAGCTTTACTGAGGATAAAACTTTTTTATGTTTGCTGTTATCCGTTGGGTATTATGATAGTTAGGTAAGTTTGTGATAAATTTTTGTTAAATATTACTATGTTAATGTAAAAAGCTTTGTAACGTTAGCATATATTTGTTGGTCAGTATGATAATTAGACTTTATGAAATGTTTTTTTGTTAAATATTATCTTGTTAATGTAAAATTAACATTGATATGTTAGAGATATGCTTGAAAAAGTGTGAATAGGTTACGTTTTGTATGCTATGTTAGTCACTTTACTGAGTAAAATCCGAAGAATGAGCTAGAGGTTGAGAATATGAAAAAAAAATTAGATTTTCTATAAGTATAAATAAAACATTTTTTGATCCTAAACCTGGAATTGCAATTTTGACTGGAATTGAAATTTTTTAGTTCGACAGCTCTCTAAATAAATTTCTGTATCTAAAAAACTATTAAGAATTTTTAAAAAATAATTACACCATGATGTTCAGGAGGAATTTTTCTACTAATTTAGATAATAAAAAAAAAAAAAAGTGAAAATTTTGATTTTGCTTCAAAAGTTATAGAAGTTTCCTTAATTAAGTCTCATTAATAATAATAATAATAATAATAATAATAATAATAATAATAATAATAATAATAATAATAATAATAATAATAATAATAATAATAATAATAATAAATAATAATAATAATAAAAAGAAGAAGAAGAAGAAGAAGAAGAAGAAGAAGAAGAAGAAGAAGAAGAAGAAGAAGAAGAAGAAGAAGAAGAAGAAGAAGAAGAAGAAGAAGAAGAAGAAGAAGAAGAAGAAGAAGGAAGAAGGAAGAAGAAGGAAGAAGAAGGAAGAGAAGAAGAAAGAAGGAAGAAGAATGAGGTTCGTGGCGTAGGAGGGTGACTCGCCGACTCTCATGCGAAAAAGACGCTGGTTCAATCCTCCGCGTAGCAGTTGGAGTTTCATCTTCCTGGGGGCAAGAATTAAAACTCTACTGCAAACATGTTGGTGGCGCTGGTTTGGGATAGCTGGCCTTTAAGTTCGATTTCCTGTAGTCCCCCCCTGTTACCCTCTGAAGAAGAAGAAGAAGAAGAAGAAGAAGAAGAAGAAGAAGAAGAAGAAGAACGCCTCGTAGCGTAGGAGGGTGACTCGCCGACTCTCATGCGAAAAGACGCTGGTTCAAACCTCCGCGTAGCAGTTGGAGTTTCATTTTCCTGGGGGCAAGAATTAAAACTCTACTGCAAACACGTTGGTGGCGCTGGTTTGGGATAGCTGGCCTTAAAGTTCGATTTCCTGTAGTCCCCCCGTGTTACCCTCTGAAACGGGGATAAAGAACTTTCAAAGAAAGTTTTTATAATAATAGAAATAATAATAATAATAATAATAATAATAATAATTAATAATAATAATATAATTAATAATATAATAATATAATAATAATAATATAATAAATAATAATTAATAATAATAAATATTAATTAATAATAATAAAATAATAAAATAATAATAATAATAATAAATAATAATAATAATAATAATAATAATAATAATATAAAAATTAATAATAATAATAATAATAATAATAATAATAATAATAATAATAATAATAATAATAATAATAATAATAATAATAATAATAATAATAATAATAATAATAGTTAATCAATGAAAGTGAAAAATATTTATTAATGAAAATGAGGAGACATGTTTGTAGTCCGTAACGAATTCTTAGGTCAACTGGTTGTTCTTCATGTATGTATAAAATATTTAAATCAAGCACTTAAATGTAAGGTTTCCAAGTTTGCAGATGAAAACAAATTGACTACCTCAGTAAGGAATAATGATGGATGTATAAAGATTTAAAAGATAAGGAGGGAGCTGTAATCGTTGATGGGATGAGAAGGTTCATTCCTTCTTCAACTAAATCTTTCTCTCCTCATAATCTATGGTTCGATCGTGCTTGTTCTATGGCCATTCAGGCTAGGGACAGTGTGTATCGGGGGTGGTAAAATTCTCGTTCTCCTATCACTCTCGCTAATTTTCATTCAGTTAAAAATCGTTGCAGGGATGCTCTTCAACGAGCAATGCGGGCTTTCTCCTACTGACAAATCTTTCTGGCCTCTTGTTAAACATCTCTAGCAACTTCTGTAAATCTGCATTTCCTCCTCTTATTCGATATGAGGATTCTGTTGCTAATTCTCTAATTGAAAAGGCCAATCTCATCGGCCTCCTATTTTCCTCTAACTCAATCCTGGACGATTCTGGCATTCTTCTTCCTACTCCTTCTCCTCTCAGGGTCCTATTGGCTTTGCTGTTTGATTACATTGATCGGTGCATGGGACCCTGAAATCTATGAATGTTGGGAAGGTGGGTGGCCTGGATGGCTTTTCTCCCCGAGTTTTGAGGAAGCGTGCTACCGTGTTATCCCCACCCCTCGTTCAGCTATACACTCTATATCTCAATGCTAGCACTTTTCCTCAGTGTTGGAAGTTCGCACATGTCCAACCTATTCCGAAAAAAGGAAGCTGCTCTTATAATTTTAACTATCGCCCTATAGCTCTGACTTGTATTCTATCTAAGATCTTTGAAACCCTTCTCAACTCTCACTTCTTAGATCATCTGGAAACTCATTCCGATCGCCAGTACGGCTTTTGGCGCTCGAGGTCTACTGGCAATATACTTTCCTATCTAACGGATTTATGGTTTTTCGCTCTTAGGAACTACGGCGAGACTTGCGTGGTGGCGCTTGACATATACAAAGCATTTGACCCAGTATGGCACGCTTCATTGCTGCTCTCCAAGCTCACCCCCTTTGGGTTTCCTCCTTCTCTTTGCTTAATTATGTCTAGCTTTCTTTCAAATCGTTCAATGCCGGCTGTTAATGATGGGGCGACTTCTTCTTTTCCTGTCAATAGTGGTGTTCCTCAGGGTTCTGTCTTATCTCTTACTTTATTCCTACTTTTCATTAATGATCTTTTCACCTGCACCTCTAACTCTATCCAATCATATGCCCATGACTCGACCCTTCATTCTTCAACTCATATAAATTCTGCTCCCTCTTTTACTTCTAGAATTGCCTCTTGTCTTAAACTTTCTGATTCTATTCTCGCTGATCTGGATAGAATTTCCGGATAGGGTCGTCTCAACCTTGTGAAATTCAATTCTTAAAACCAACTTCTACAAATCTCCTTCTCAAATCTCCCTCTTCTAACTTTCCTATCTCTTTTCGACGGTTCTCTCGTCTTCTCCTGTTGACAATATAAAACACCTTTGGCCTTAACATAAACAAAAAAAGATTGTCTTGGAAACCTCACATCACAAACGGTTGCTAGGGCGGCCTCAAAGAAACTGGAAATTTCTTCATATATACTATACTATATATATATATATATATACGCACCAACATACTATACCCCTAATCACCTATAATCCCAACCACGTAACCTGCTATTCAACAAGTATATATAATAAAATAATATATGGAGAAACCTGAATATAATATCCTCCACATATAACCTAAAAAAGATATATAATAAACCCCTTATACCTATAATATCTCTTCCAATAATATACAAAATTATATAATATATCTACCTATATGATATAATAATATTATAGATATATATATAATACTATACTATAGCATACCTATATACATATATGTTACTGGACTTCGCTCTGTCGTTAG
>JABUQX010069958.1:15000-29573 GCA_015478945.1 Trachelipus rathkii | reverse complement strand
CTTCTGACCATCGAAGACGAGAAGGAGAGATATTCGAAGGTGGTGAATGCTCTCCCGGAGTCTTTCCTCCTCAAAATCAGGGATGGTCTGGCGGCAACTAGAATCTCTACAAACCCTTACGACACGCTCAAAGACCTTATTATCGGCCCTTTAGCTCCCACCAGAGAGGAGCAATTGGAAACTCTGCTTAGGGGCATCGCACTGGGCAACCAAAAACCCTCAGAGTTGATGGTAGGGATGCTGAGTTTGTTGGGCGGCACTCCATCCGGAAGGGAAGAGAAAATAATTCGCACCCTCTTCCTACAGAAGATGCCAGCCCGGCATCACAGTTTACTGCAATCATTGGATCCGACGTTGTCCCTCACTGACTTTGCCGCTTCAGCAGACAGAGTTTTGCGCCCTCTGACGGACCCTTTGGCCCCCAACGCCTACGCTGTTTCCTCCGTTCCTCTTCCCTCTTCACCTCTTGCACCTCCTCAATCGCCTGTGCCTCCCGCTCAACACCTTCCCCAGTACTCTACCACCGCCTCCGCTGCTCTTCCTTACCCGCCTTCTGCAACCTTTCCAGCTCCTCCTCCTTCTTCTCACCCACCCCATCCTCCCTACTCGCATGCTTTCGCGGTACACCCTTCTACTGCATCTCTCGATGCCCGGATGTCGGTTTTAGAATCGGGAATGGCTGAAATAAAATCTGCTCTTCTCTCCCTCACTACAGCCAGTAATAATAACACCTTTCGCTCCCGTGAACGCACTCCTTCAAACTTTCGTCCTTCTCGCGGTCCTTCGTCCTTCTCTCGGTCCTCGTTCCCCTCGGCTTCTTCCTCATGGGTACTGTTATTATCACCATACTTTCGGAATGGACGCGAAGAAATGCGACCTCTCTTGCCCACTCCACCAGGGAAACTCAGCAGCAGGCCCGTTGTAGGAGCGACGGGAGAGCTGACTCTTTCTCTTCTTCTCTTCCTAATGCACAGGATGTTCTTTCTATCTACGATCACTGCTCTAAACTTTCCTTTTTGATCGTCTGGGGCCAGCCCTTCGCTGGTATCCAGGACTCTGCTATCCCTCTTTCTGGCCGTCAACCTTTTCCCGCTGCTAATGGTCTTCCATTTCCGATTATGGAAGGAGCTTTTATGCACGTTGATGGTTTTCTCCGCCGCAAATCCCATGAGTTTTCTCTCGGATCGTGAGGTTGACAACAGACCCATCCTCGGGTGCTGATTTTTATGTCCCATTTTAATCCTTATGGCCGATTCTTTCGTAATCGGCCGACTTGTCGATGGCGTACTTCTCTTTTATACTCGGTGCTATTATTACGCTTCTGCGTCTCTCTAAAGGGTGTTTTGCTGCTAATTGCTCCTCCAACTTCTTCGGTGTCTTCCACTTCTTACCCTTCCCTGCCAGAAGGAATTTTCTTCTTATATTGCAATCCTTGTCGGCAAGACATGCCGAGTAAGCATTCTATCCGAGGCATCATATATGAGACAGTGGGCCCTCGACTTTTGCTCGGGCTCTGTCGTCTTCAAACACGATAATAAGGGCCCGCCACGTCGCCAGAAAGTCAAACAGTATTGGCAGAGAACCACTGGTTACAAGCCTTGCTCAAGCTCGTAATTGCCTTACGCGTGTGCACCCCGCTTCAATGGAAGTTATGCTGTTCAGAGAGGATATACTGTATCTCCCAGCTACCAACAAGGTTTCCCTCAAGAAGCCATCCTTCTTTCAGCTGCTCGGGCAGTGACAGCGACACCTCCGTGAGAGAGACCCTCGTTGCTCGATCTTTAGGGCACCGTGAATTGCTTGCCGAGCGTAGGGTCGCAGTGATCGCTATCCGCGGCTGCCACATACCTCTAAGCCTCAAGTCCGACCCCACTCTGGGCCGGGGAAACACTATCTTTTGATCTCTGGACTTAATTCGGGCATACACCAGGAATTCCAGTTAGCGCCCCGGGAAGACGCCCAATGGGACAGCTGGTTTGATCACCTCGGTATCCTTCTGAGTTTGGTATTAAGAGAGATGCTTTCGCCTGAGATGCACCGCCAAATTCGAATTCAACGCTTATAGACTCGTTATTTCTTTTACGTAGTGGTCTCCGTGTCTGGGGCTTCAGTTTAGGATGATGCTTTCTCGTTGCTTTCCTCCTCTCCCCTGCTGAAGAACATGCGATTCATGTAGCTTGTCGGGGTGGGGGCGATGAGTGGTTGAGGTTGAATGGAATGCGGGAATTCTGCTCTACCCGAAAAGATTTCCTACTAATTTGAGTATTCGGTGTGCTCTTCTATACTCACCTTCTGAGGTCACACCCGTCTCGTGTTGTGTTGTGATGTGTGTGCCCTTTGTGTAGTTAGTCCGGTGCGTCGTTCACCGCGCCTTCCGCTGGCGTCCATAAATAGATGGACGAGAAAGCAGCTACGAACCGTCAATATTGGGAATATCAACTGTGTAGCCATAGGTTTCTGAAAGCAAGAAGGCAGCTCCTCTATAGCCCGCTTACCCACTCATTCGTCTGCTAAACAGCGAGAGGGGCGGAGGGCCAGCACCCAGCAAAAGTGCGTCGTGGTCCCGTCAGAGAGTCTGCGTTTGGAAGCTTCCAAAAGAAGCGCCTCGCGTTTGCCATCTTTGTCAGTATCCAGGAAAACCGCCCCAGGCGAAGAGTGCAGGTAGATGCCTCGAGTTTCGCTTGGGGCCGATTGTCAGCGATGTTTCAAAAGGTGTTGAATGGTTTGGGCCGCCACTTGGCTTTCTTTTTCGCGGCAAACTTGCAACCCCGCTGAAACAAAAGTGGGTATAGTGCTTCGGTAGGAAGTATTGTTCTCGCGCATGTATCTTCTGTTCGCCTTAGTTACTTTTTGGCGGTTGATTGTGTGGATCAAGACGGGAGTTCTCAACTATCTGAGCGACCATAGGCGTAACCCTTCTGTTATGCTTCCACCCCCCACGAAAGTGAGTGTATTCATTGCCCTCTCCGTGAAAAGCTCGTATCTGCGAATTGTTTTCCCATTTTTACCAGACATAGCGTAGCGTGGAGGCGAGTGACTCCGATGGATAATTTTCACCGCTGATCCCGTGTCGTGTTGGCCGAGGTGATTGAAAGGGTTTCATTAACGTCTCTTTCTGCCCACACTGTCGCGGCAAATGAGAGTCTATAACCCCCGTTGGTCAGTAAAAAACGCAACAAAACAGACGGGAAAAAATTTGTGAAGTTCCCACAAGTGACGAGAAGATAAAAAAAAAACGGACGGACAATTGAGGTGTTGTATCGAAATAAATATATGAAATTGTCAAGCCATGATATTTACACTCGCATCCCACACAAAATACTTATTGGAACAATTTCGTACGAATAAATGGAGGGAGTCAGATAAAATATGGCAAGAGGATTATAAGGACATTTTTTAAAGAAATTCAGGGACAAGAGAACTGGGTCGGGAATGGCTTGAGACGCAGTCCGAAAACGCCAACAATTTAATGCTGGTGCTATCGTTCAAGAGGAGTCATCTCATTCAAGAGCCCATACAGAACGGAAACGTGCAGTTTTGATGGGAGTTGCTCTTCTCACATGTGGAAAGCCTTGCGTTGAGATTGTATTATGTCCAATTCGGTAAACGGTCGCCAAGAGACCACCTACCTGGCGGAAGCTCCGTTTACTAAGAGGACGGCCATTGACCTAAAACGAACGTTTTGAACATTCCACAGCCTTGGCGCCACGACGAGATTCCCCCCAAACAATGTCTCCCAGGCAGGAGACAAGAAACCCGCGGGAAAACATGCAGTCAAAAAACAGATCCACCAATAGCCATCGCCCCACTTCAAATGGCAAAGTGTACGATCTTTAACTGATCTCGCAGCTATGACCACGATCATTGTGAAACCTTGAGGTACTGACCGCATCCCACCCATACCAGGTAACTAAAAACGATTGTTGTTAGTGAAGGAAGAACGATTCTGCTTGTTACCCTGCTACCCTTCCTTCGTTATTCCCACCACAATGACTGTGGTTTGAGCCTCTATGATTATACCATCTCAGTCGAATGAGTGTGAAGCTCAGCCGTCCGAGACCAGGGCTCAGAGGCTTCATGTGACCATCCCAAACAGCTCTCTTCCCATTCCCGCTGGAACACCCACAGCATCTGGATGATAAAACGCGCAAAACAGAACTCCTCAATCCAAACTTCCAGTCAATTTTGATACAGAGCCGAGAATCTCCATGGAGATAGATGTAACTCTCACATAAAGGGATTCACTTGTGACGATCGAGGCAGCAGGCTGACACAAAGAGAAGCGCCGATATTAGAGCTCCCGAGCGAAGCAGTCTTGTACACTTCTTTATATCACCCTCATGTCCGTATGGTGGCAGACCTCCTCTCTGCCACCGAATTCTTTCAGCCGACTCCACCCCATTGTCAAGAGCTCCGGGCACCAATTATAGCTTCATCAGCTGCAACTACCACTAATGATGGACTCTGTGCGAACACAGAGCGATCCAGCGGCGCGCTCCTTCATTTCTTGGGGGGCAAAGGCTTAAAAATCCGTTGCGAAGACAGCCGGATCACTTCCACTCCGGCTACCGTTTTGGACCATCAGTGTAGACAGGTGTCGAATCTACATATTATTAAGGGGAATATATTAATAATAAATAATAATAATTATATTAGCCTACTACTACTACTAAATAATCAATGAAGAATATAATCAATAAATAATATAATAATAATCCTAATAATAACTAAAAAAATAGATATTAATTGAAACGTGGCTTTAAAAATTATTTTTACGGGGATTATGGAAACAGGCCTTTGAGGATGTTAAGTGACAATTATTAATTTTTTTAATGAGGCAACATATGTCTATTAGTCGCGAATTATTCCAGTTCGGAGGGATGTACTGACAAAGAGAAAGAAATTGAAGAACTGTTCCACTTATGTCAGTTGTAGCAATTCCGGATTTATATGTTGGTAAATGCCATTTGAATATGGGAGCATATTTATTTATTTAGTAGTATCCTGGCTTTTCATCGGTTATATCTAAAGATTTTGAAGGGTTTCTCCAAAATTAGACAGGGGGACAAATTTCCTCGCAGGTGTACATAATGTATAACACATACTCCTGGCTCGTGTCGGATTTGCTATTTAATCTAATAATTGTTTGGTGTGAACTGGATGAAAGGGCTATTTGTAATTAACTTACGAATAGAAAGCTTTTTTGTAATATAGTTGCAATGAATGCAGTTGTTGAGATTATGAAAGAGCACAATTACAATCGGAGAAATTCGGTGGTGGTTCAGCGTTGTGGGTAAAGTTCTGTGTGATTTATGGAATTTAATGTAAGGCTACAGATGGTTTTACAGAATTGAGTAGGAAAAGTGAGAATATCGAAGTTGTGCCTGAGCTGAGAGAAATTAAAGATAACAGTATTAGTGAATAATAAATAAATATATATATATGTATTCTTCTTGTAAAAAATTTTGATAAAGTACATCATGATCGAAAACAACTTGTAAAAAAATTGTATTGTAAATTATTAGTTGTTTTTTTTTAGTTATGTGGAATAGAGATGGGTTGTTGATGCACAGATAGTGATGCGAGCTTAACACTGAACCTAAATTATGATGTATCACTGGCCCCACCCTCCGAACGTGCCATAATTATTCTATTGAATGTTATGTAGATCACCCTACATTCCTTAACACAACCAACCATTGATATCCACTCAATTTAAAATTCTCGCTGGTTATTAAAGGGATGGGTAGTTATTTCAAACCGACCAGAAATAGAGACAAAAATTAAAAAGTAGTGTCTAGTAAGGCTTTATTACATTGGAGTATGTATCATCGTCATAAAATAAAAAAGGAAAGATCAAAATTTTGTTAAAGAATAATTCTAGTTGAAAAGTTAATAAGTAAAACCTTAATGGAATGATGATAGACAGAGAAGTTTGTAAGTTGTTGCCCAAAAGAAATTATTTCCAGAATGGGAAAAGTCGGAATTTTGAAAAAAAAATATAATGATAAACAATATTATAGTAAAATATCCAGAAACCAACTATGATAGACAGAAATAAAGGAATAATGAAAGGAAAGAAAGTACGTGCCCCTATTCAAAAACACTAATATAGTAAATAACGCTCGACATTACTAGTATAATATTATACACCTATATATATTTCGACACTAGGCCGTCATTCATGACGTGGCTGTCCTTCACAATACAATAAGGCCTTAACTAACAGTAACTAATACCTATATAAATAATATAATTTGGCCTCGATCCCAATACTAAATCACTAATAACTACAAAAGTCAATACGTTTAAGATACCTTAGTAGATTTAATAAACTATACCATTTATATATATATAGTACATATATAAATATATACATAGGAAAAGTACTCACATCACCAGCCATAACTCACTAAACTAATTAATCCCGTTTATCGTACTATCATATCGTCATCTATACTAAAACTAGTATTTATTCTACTAAGTAAACAGGGAGAAAAAAATCCATAGCCTCTCCTCAAATCCAATTCTACAAAAATATAATCACAACAGAGACATTCCTTTAAAAATCCATGTTTCCTCCGAATCCTGATAAATTAAGGTCTCCCCCGCGTAGGAAGACCCTCGCTGCCGTAAATTAAAAATCCGGTGGTTTATTAAAAGACTAGGCAAACGGTGAATTCTTAGTAGCCGTGTGATACGCCCACAACTTTGACCCTAAATCCCCTCGAAAAATACTCATTAAATTAACTACAGCTATAAACCAACCCCGAACAGCTAACGGACATCACGGGCCGAGAGCGCTACCACGATCTGACAACATCCGAAGCTCACTTTATCCGGACACAAGACTGGGAAAAGCAACATGATCCCATAGGGATACCTGCGTGAAGGAGAGCGAAATTGCGCATATGCAGTCAAGCTAATAAATTGAATAAGCAGTTAGCTTGATGACCAGGGGGGCCCAAGATTACACTATTGGAATATGCGAGCCACCATAAATACACTACACCAGAAACTATGGGCTCTTTATATAATGAAAATCAGAGCTGAGCCCACATGGTGGCCTGACTCAATGCCCTGATTCATCCAAAGCTCTAGGCCGATACCGTGAGTGCTTTTTCAACATCAAAACTCTTTCGCTAATACCCCGCCAGAACTCTCAGCGAATAAGCTCTTAAGGCAACGAGCCCACCTTAAAGAATTGGGCATGCCGTCTTTGTAGCATTTCCGAGTCCCTTTGTACCAGCCCCATTATTGTAGGAATTAATCCCATGTCCTTACCAGGAGAATCTAATCTAGAGATCTAACAAATAGTTAAAATGTATATCGGAATCTTCTTACCACTGCCTGATTCTTTTATAATACAGTCCTTCCATGCCGCTCTGGCGATAAGAGATCTCCGCCAAACACTTTCTCTGTCCAGTCAATATCCGCCATTCCGCGTATGCTCACCAACTCCAGCGCTGACAGCAGAGCTGTGAGCAAATTCAACCTTTAGCCTTAATCGTGCGAACCTAAAACGGCACGTTGGCTACAATTGACCCCCACTACACTTTTCCCCTGGACGATCCCATCTCCGTCCTCCCATACTCGCTAACACATGAGTCCATCCTACCCCATATGGCCTCATGCAACATCCTGAATTTAACCCGCGTCTGCACGACAATCTGACTATCTCACTTCTACCCTTCAGACCTAAGGACCACTCTGATATCAACCATTCCCCGTCTTATACCTAATCTACCACGAGCTTTAAAGTAATCTAACATAAAAATCTGGATAGTTCCCAACAACAATTTGGAAGCCCTCACACGCTTAACCTAATTAGTATCAAACTCGCTATTCCTATATATTTTAATCGTAGTATATATTAAGTCTTAAACAGTGGGATGTGTCTTCTTCCTGGACTGCGGTCTTCGAGTCTAAAGTCATGACGGTGCACATCCACGACACGCTATCAACGACACCTTTCAAAAAACCCGTTCCAACTTAACTCCTGCCCGTATACGAAAGGTTAACCGAACGACAATCTCCGACCTAAATTCCTCAACTAGCATGGGTAAAACCATTATACACTGGTATATATAGTCATATACTCTGCCTTTTCACCCTCTACGACACTGATGTGTGTCAAACAATTATAGCGCGCACTGATGTCAAATAAATAGTCGTGCAACGGCGCGCCCTACAAAGGCAACTAGTAAGACCTCTAAAGATGTTGCCTCCCACCCACACCTTAATTCGTGAGACTCTGAATGATCAATCTCAACACGTTATATATTTGTTGAAGACCATATTAAAGTACATACGAGAAAATCTTCATCACATTATACCCTCAGAGAACCTGTAAGGCAAAGTTTTTGTCGCCTCGTGGTTTGTACCCGTCTGACAACAATCCATCGAGCTGAACGCTCCAGTCAGAGTACCTATATAAAGATAGGCGGAGACTTGTGGTCTTTTTTTCTTATGTCGCACGTCATCTTAAACTTACACGGCACCATGGTTGGTCTGAGAAATGATGAATCCGATTCCCGAAACGGAAATTAGCAAATTTGATTGAACATATAGGGTAATTTTTTATTTAGAGGACTCTATTCCTCGTATTTAATTTGTTGTAGGAAACGTTTTCGTTTTAGGTCACCCTCCTAAAGACCATTTCTATGTCTCGAAATAACTTAAAAGAAAAATAATTTTAAAGTTAACATTTTAAAAGAATTACAAAGCTTATATGGAAATAGTCTGGTCTCTTTTTTCATGTCTGGGGTGGGGGGTGGAGTGCGACGTAATTTAACATTTTTTTTTCCAAATTGGTGAAATTTAACATATTTTTGTTAAACTTCATCGAAATATTTTATTTCTTAGTACAATTCCAGATGTGATTCTCTAAATTTAATTAATTCAATATTTGAAACTTTGGTGAACACCGTGTCTTACCACAAACAGTCGCTCGATGTTGAAATCAATTTCGTGAATATGTTTTCCAATCGATGTATAATAAAGACACTGAGCAAATTTCAAACAATGCGTGTATCTCATTCTCATTAGTTGATCTATTCAAACAAAATAATAAGAGCAGTAATAATGAATGGATGTTTAGGAATAGTATATTGTCAGATTGGATAAAAAAAATCTAAGAACCGAAAATCGGTTTGTCACAACCCGATTCTCGGTCAGGGCGAGAAGTTATAATCTGCAGTTGAAAACAACCTTTAAACTTGATTTAAAGTTAAACAAGGTCCTAATTTACATCCTTAAACACATTTTGATTCCAATTTGTTATTGGAATTTTAAAACAAATGGTTTACCGATTTCATAACAGTAATCATATTAAATGTGAAGAAACAAATGATGCTGCCATCGAAATCCAAACTTTTCTTTTATTATTGAGACCCACAATCATTTAGTATTAACCTCTTAACAAACAAATTTATTTGTTCATAAGATCATTATATTGGCTTCAATCAGTTTTGACACATACTCGGAAATAAACCAGGCAAAGAGCGTAATTTACACTCGTTGATGTTGTTATATTTAGTTTGGTTTTGTGGATTTGTGGTTAAAAAAATTGACTATCAAAAAATAATAATTTCGATGGTTCATTGTAGCGCACACAAACAATTGCACGGGTAGTCCAAAAGTACCAATCACCCAAGAAAAGACTTGTGAGGTTAAACGAAAATTAAAATAATAGTAATTCTTTTTGTTATCAGGCCTCAAGGCTGAAATCAAAACCTCCTTGGCATAAAAGCAGTGATTAAGACACGACACATACAATAAAATAGACTTACCAATAAAAAATTTAAACAATTCACGAAACAAACAATTATATGAAGAATTTTTATAAATTAATGATATAGATAGATATAGATATTTATATATAATAGAATTTATATTAGTAAATTATATAATTTATATATATTAAAATATAGTATAATATAATTTATATATAATTTATTTCCTAATCTTAGAAAACGTCTTATACAATGTATACTATTTATTTTGAAATATTATAAATTCTATACTCTGGAAATAATAATGAAGATATATACGGGACGTAGCTCTTAATTGTTTTGGGCTACCTAATTTATATTTATATATATATATTAACTTATTAAAAAGAATATTGATAATAATGTATAATTATTTATATACTATATAAGATTAAATAAAGATTAATATAATTAAGAGAGTTTAGTTGGTTGTAACCCTACTACAAGTCTTTCAATCTAGCTTTTATAGACTTAGGCAAAGCCAGATCTAAGCAACTACCAATTTTATTTTTAACTTCAGATTTGTTTATATACTTTATTTTTCTTAAAACATCATTGACTTTTAACATTTATTTCTATAATATTCCTCTATAATGGAGTGGTGAAATTCACCTGCATTCCCGTGGTGCGTCCCGACAGAGAGCAGTTCGTGACCCGCAGATTCATTGCCAACTGTTAGATTTCCGTAAGTGACGTAATATTTTGCCATTATGTCATCGCTTGATTCAACAAACCTGGAAACAGAAAAGTTGTGATAAATGAAAATAAAACTTGAAAAGAAATTTAAAATAGAAAGAATAATTATTTGACAAAATATATTTCTAAATTCAATCAATTTCTCATTATATATATATATATATTATATATATATATATATTATTATTATATATATATATATATATATATATATATATATAAGAGTTATATATATATATATATATATATGTATATATATATATATATATATATATATATATATATATATTATATTATATATATATATATATATATATATATTATATATATATATATAATATATATTTCTATATATATATATATATTTATATATATATATATATATATATATATATATATATATATATATATATATATATATATATATAAAATATATATATATATATATATATATATATATATATATATATATATATATATATATATATATATATATATATATATATATATATATATATATATATATATATATATATATATATATATATATATATATACGGTATATATAATAAATTCTCACCTCCATCACATTCCCAATAATCCTAATAATAAAATTGTGATTGCTAATAGCCAGAACATTAATAATAGTAGGAAAAATAATAATAATAGCAATAATAATAATAACTATAATAACGCCAATAACGAGCACAATAATAATAATAATAATAATAATACACACACACACACACACAAATAATAATAATAATAATAATAATAATAATAATAATAATAATAATAATAATAATAATAATAATAATAATAATAATAATAATAATAATAATAATAATAATAATAATAATATATTATTAGTATTAGTATTAATATTAATATTAATATTAATATTAATATTAATATTAATATTAATATTAATATTAATATTAAGATAAATTATATATTTATATTAACATTAAAATTAATATTAATAATAATATAATAATAATATATTAATAATATTAATAATAATATTAATGGTAATATTAATCATAATATTAACAATAATAATACACTTTATTAATAATAATGATAATATTATTAATACTTTTATTAATTAAACTATTTAACATAATATTAATACACATTAATAATAATATTAATAAAAATATTAATAAAAATATAAATAAAAATAAAAATAAAAATATTAATAAAAATAAAAATATTAATATAAATAAAAATATTAATAAAAATATTAATAAAAATATTAATAAAAATATTAATAAAAATATTAATAAAAATATTAATAAAAATATTAATAAAAATATTAATAAAAATATTAATAAAAATATTAATAAAAATATTAATTAAAATATTAATAAAAATATTAATAAAAATATTAATAAAAATATTAATAAAAATATTAATAAAAATATTAATAAAAATATTAATAAAAATATTAATAAAAATATTAATAAAAATATTAATAAAAATATTAATAAAAATGTTAATAAAAATTTTAATAAAAATATTAATAAAAATGTTAATAAAAATATTAATAAAAATATTAATAAAAATATTAATAAAAATATTAATAAAAATATTAATAAAAATGTTAATAAAAATATTAATAAAAATATTAATAAAAATATTAATAAAAATATTAATAAAAATATTAATAAAAATATTAATAAAAATATTAATAAAAATATTAATAAAAATATTAATAAAAATATTAATAAAAATATTAATAAAAATATTAATAAAAATATTAATAAAAATATTAATAAAAATATTAATAAAAATATTAATAAAAATATTAATAAAAATATTAATAAAAATATTAATAAAAATATTAATAAAAATATTAATAAAAATATTAATAAAAATATTAATAAAAATATTAATAAAAATATTAATAAAAATATTAATAAAAATATTAATAAAAATATTAATAAAAATATTAATAAAAATATTAATAAAAATATTAATAAAAATATTAATAAAAATATTAATAAAAATATTAATAAAATAAAATAAAAATAAAATAAATAATAAAGTTTTAATATTATAGATGAAGATTCACTTCAAGGTTAATGTCATTATTAATATTAGTAATATTAATAATATTAATAACATTAATAATGTTAATAATATTAATAAAACTAAAAATTAAGATTAAAAATAAAAAAAATAAAAAATATAAAAATAAACAAACAAATAAAACTAATAAAACTAATAAAACTAATAAATCTAAAAATAATAATAATAAAACTAATAATAGTACTAATACGCACAAACACGCACACACAATAATAATAATAATAATAATAATAATAATAATAATAATAATAATAATAATAATAATAATAATAATAATAATAATAATAATAAAAATAATAAAAACTAATAAAACTAATAAAACTAATAAAACTAATAAAACTAATAAAACTAAAAAAACTAATAAAACTAATAAAACTAATAAAACTAATACAATAATAATAATAATAATAATAATAATAATAATAATAATAATAATAATAATAATAATAATAATAATAATAATAATAATAATAATAATAATAATAATAATAATAATAATAATAATAATAATAATAATAATAATAAAATAATAATAATAATAATAATAATAATAATAATAATAATAATAATAATAATAATAATAATAAATAATAAACAATAAATAATAAATAATAATAATAAATAATAAATAATAAATAATAAATAAAAAATAATAAATAATAAATAATAATAATACACATTACTGCTTATAATACAATAATAATAATAATAATAATAATAATAATAATAATAATAATAATAATAATAATAATAATAATAATAACTGACCAATAAAATAGTTTCCGTTTGCATTAGTAGGATCCCCAAAGCCAGAGATATATTCGGCTTTTGAATACTTCATTTCATTCGAATTAGCATTCCTAAAAATCAAAGTCCAACTTCCACCGTGATTCGCTTCTGTATTTGCAAGGAAGCAGTGAACCTACAATCAAATTTTTTATATATTAAATTATGATGATGATGATGTTGATAATGATGAAGATGATGATAAAGAAGTGGAAGCATAGATACTTGGCGACACAAACACCACGAGAATTTTAATTATTATTTATTATTATTATTATTATTATTATTATTATTATTATTATTATTATTATTATTATTATTATTATTATTATTATTATTATTATTATTATTATTATTATTATTATTATTATTATTATTATTATTATTATTATTATTATTATTATTATGAATCGAATTTGATATAATATATTTTATGCAAGATTTTTCAAATTTCCTAAATATCTTCCAATATTATTTCTTTAGTTCAGTTTTTGAGAAAAAGAAAATTCTCTTTTTGCAACATTCTGAGCTTACCTAATAAACGCTAACATTTTAAATAAATATTTCGTTTGACCTTTTTTAGGATATGGTTTTTATATTTCAATAGGTTTTAACAAATTTATTTACAATATAATTTATTAAGTTAATAACTTTTTTTTTTATTTTTATCCAATTCCGGGAAGGGCTTTCGAATTGTCAGTGGACCATCAATTTCTTCCTTCTGGCCTTGAAACTTTGTATCCTAGAGTTCTCTAGAAGGCTGCTTCTTGGTACAATATTACATTCCCAGGTAAGGTTTTTACCCTTTCATGAAGGGGAAGACCCAATATTTGGTTCGGGCTGAACCCAATTCTCCAATCGGACATAAAATCTGTAATTCTTCGACTTTGATCATATAAACACCAAACTGTAGTTTTTTTTGCCCCAAAACGCCGTTTTATATTTTTATGTCTGTACCCCAGTTCTTTCGTACCTTCAATTTTCAAAACCATGTTTTTTGACATTGCAGCCACCCCAGAATTTTTTGAAATGACTCAACTTGAAATATGCATATGAACCATCTGCTAAAATTCACGAAGTACCTGAATTTTTGCTTTAAAAATAGCAATAACCAAAAATTAAAACTCCTGCCCTTTGCTTTTGAAGAACCAGCATAATTTTTCACACCAGCGGATCGCTTTCAGCGCATAGGTAGTCGACGTAGATGCACATTTACTTAGATAC
>JABUQX010069958.1:0-10000 GCA_015478945.1 Trachelipus rathkii | reverse complement strand
TCTCCCCTCCCTCATCATTCCTCTACAGACACTCTCCATAAATAAATTGAAAAGCCACGGTGACATTACACATCCCTGTCTCAATCTCTACTCCAAACATCTCACTCTCCCCTCCTAATACTCTCACACACATTCTACTATTCCTATAAAAGGCCCTAATACCTTTACCTAATTTACCCCCTATTCCAAATTCTTCCAGCACCCTCCATAATTCCCCCCTCTTCACTCTATCATATGCTTTCTCCAGATCTAAAAAACACCCATACATTTTCCCTTTCTTTTCTATACCTTTCTCCACAAGCATCTTCATTGTGAATACTTGATCCACACACCCCCTTCCCACCCTAAATCCTCCTTGTTCTTCCCCCATACTCTCTTCCGTTAAGTCTCTCACCCTCTCAATTAGTATTCTCCCATACACTTTCCCTACTACACTCAAAAGACAAATGCCTCTATAATTACCACACTCCATCCTATCCCCTTTCCCTTTATAAAGGGGAACCAAACAACCATCCTCCCAATCCTGTGGAACTACTCCCTTCCTCCAACATAAATTATATAACCTATAAAGCCATTCCTCCACCCCTCTGCCTCCCATCTGTAACATTTCCATACTCACACCATCTAGACCTGTAGACTTTCCTTTTTTTCCTTTAGTTAACGCCCTAATAATTTCTTCCATTTGTATTTCCATATCCCTTCCCTCCCCACTTCCCCCCCATCCCCACCTCTTGTAAATCCTCCTCATCTCTCCCACCCATTTCATTCAATAATCCTCTAAAATATTCCCCCCACCTATTCCTCACCCTAACCTCCCCTCCTATCCATTCCCCTTCCCCTCCCTTAACCCTCTCTCCTAACCCCTCCATCTTCTTCCTTTTTTTATTTACTTCTTTCCAGAATAACTTGCTCCCTGTTTCAAAATTTTCTGTCACTTTTCTACACCATTCATTATTTGCATTTCTCTTCGCCCTCTCCACCGCCCTCTTTGCTTCCACTCTAATCTTTCTATATTCCTCCCAACTTTCCCTTCTCCTATTCCCCAACCATTTCACATAGACCTCTTTTTTCTTTTTCACCAACTCTTTCACCTCCTCACTCCACCATTCACTTCCCTTCCTTCTACTTGCTCCCACCTTTTTTACTCCACATATCCTTCTGGCCTCTTCACAAATTGTCTCTTTAAATCTCTTCCACTCCTCTTCCACTTCCCTAATTTCCGTCCCACTCACGTCCCTCCACCTATCTTCCATTCCCCTCCTAAACTCCCTCTTACACATTGTCTCATCTAATTTTTCCACCTTTATGACTTCTATTCTCCTCTTTTTTTCTCTTTCTCTAACCGTTACCTCTCCCCCCACCCTTAACCTAGCAACCACCAAATAGTGATCAGATAACCCTCTACCTGCCCCTCTGAATACATTTACATCTAGTAATCTGCCTCTATCCTTTCTATTTATACACACATAATCCAATATCGCCCTCCCCCCGTTATCTCACTCTTCCATGTATACTTATGATTTTCACTTTTCTTGAACCAAGTATTCCCAATTATCATTCTTCTATCAACACACAACTCTAACAGACTCTCTCCATTATCATTCCTTTCCCCTAGCCCAAATGGACCTATAATTCTACCCATCTTCTCTCTTCTCTCACCTGCATTCAAATCTCCTAATAAACAAATTTTATCATTTATCCCGAAACTTTCCCAACATTCATTCAACTCACCCCAAAATCTTTCTCTCTCCTCCTCCCTCGCTCCATTTACTGGTGCATACGCGCATATAAAAACCCACATTTCCCCCCCAAATTTCACTTTAACCCACATTATTCTCGAACTCACCTATTTGCATAATTTTACCTTATCCCACACCTCTTTCCTCATAACTATGCCTACCCCTTCCCTCGCCCTCACTCTCTCGTTCACCCCCGAAATCATACCCTTAAATTTTCCAAAGTCCATCTCCTTCTATCCTTTCAGCTTTGTTTCTGTCAACCCTAGCACATCCAATCCTTTTTCCTCGAACATTAACCCCACTTCTTCCCTTTTCAGATCCTCATTTATCCCTCTCACATTCAAGCAACCCACTCTAATCTAATCTCTTTTACCCATCTTATCTCTTTACTCCCCCTTACACTCTACTATCCTGACCCTCTTATTCACCACTCTGCTTTCTACTATTCCCTCACTTGATTTGGCTGCACGCTTACCGGGATCCCACAACCTGAGGCACTTCCCAATACCTCAAGCTCCAAACCCCGCTCAAACAACCACACCCTAAAAATACCCTAAAACTATATTCTAAAATTAAATCACAATATATCTATAAAACTTAATTTAAAACCTATGTTATCGTTGAAATTTATAATTACTTGAAGTAAACTCTTCCTACTGTTGAAGACACTCCTCTTCTAGAGTTCGATATTACCGATTTATAAGATCCCTGAATAATCTTCCTTCTGTGATAATATCCTTATGTAAACTATTCCTACAGTAGAATCAAAAGGAACCTTGATGTATTCTCCTTCTGTCTTGAAGATACTCTTGTTAGAGTTCCTTTGCTTTAATTTTTTACTTTATTCTTTCTTGAACTTTGGTGATCTTTTCCAAGTAAAGACAAAGTTAGGTACCTCAGAAAATTTATTCTTTCCTGCTAATGGTTTTTTCTCAACACTTGTGCTTAAAATGAAATTAGAATTACTTCATTTACTAAGTTGTACCAGAAATTCTTGAGATCCTTGAAAGGTCTTCTTCAAGTAAAACAAAGCAAGAAACCTCATCAAATTCCAAGAGTCCAAAAAGCACATATACTGGTAATTATGCCACTTCACAATTTATTTATTTACTTATCAATCAATTCACTTATTTATCTTCAAAATAAATTTTAAAATCATAAAATAATTAATTTTCACATTTTGTGAAAAAATTTTCAATTCATTAAAAGCCTGGATCTTTTGAAGAGAGCTTTACTTTTCAAAAATTCTATTTTTTCTTCACTTTTGCAATATTTCCCAGCTGTTTTCTTTCTGAATCTTCTATTTTTATCACGTCTTTATCCAACGGTATATATATATATATATATATATATATATATATATATATATATATATATATATATATATATATATATATATATATATATATATATATATATATATATATATATATATATATATATATATATATATATATATTATATATATATATATATATATATATATATATATATATATATATATATATATATTATATATATATATATATATATATATATATATATATATATATATATATATATATATATATATATATATATATATATATTATATATATATTATTAATTTGTTATATATGTAAATTTATATATATATTATTATTATTTTCTTTATCTTATGTATATATATATATATATATATATATATATATATATATATATATATATATATATATATATATATATATATATATATATATATATATATATATATATATATATATATATATAAAATATTATATATTTTTTTATATATATATATATATATATATATATATATATATATATATTATATATATATATATATATATATATATATATTTATATATATATATATATATATATATATATATATATATATATATATATATATATATATATATATATATATATATATATAAAAAATATAAACATTTTTATACAAACCCCTTACAATTCATTTTCCCTCATTTTTCATATTACAACGTTGCTTTTTACTTTTCCCTTTTTTTCTTTTTTATTTTATAATTTTTTAGTAAAGAAATTAACCATGCACTTTTATTTAAAGAAATGTTAATGATTTCATTAATGATGTTTTTTATTTATAAAATTGCTAAAAAAATAATTCAAATCACTTTTCTTCGACAAAAATTTATTACTTCCATCAACATTTTTCGCCTGGCAGTAAAGCTCTGGCTGGTTGACGCTAATGCTCCTAGACAGTCTCTCATTCGATTTGCATGCAAATGCACGTGCCTTTCTAATTTGTGATATATAATTAGTAAAATGAAACGTAATTCCTATATTAGTGATTATTTTTTAAAGATTAAAAAGGCATGTTCTGAAAGTGATAACATAATAGTACTACTACTACTACTACTACTACTACTACTACTACTACTACTACTACTACTAATAATAATAATAATAATAATAATAATAATAATAATAATAATAATAATAATAATAATAATAATAATAATAATAATAATAATAATAATAATAATAATAATAATAATAATAATAATAATAAAGAATATTTTGAATCTAATTATACGGCAAGCTCATTGGCTGAAAATGCTTCTGAAAGCTCTTCTTTAGAATCTTCTAGAAACGAAGGAAGTAGCTCATTGTTCTTAGATATAGGCTTATATGTGAATAAACATATCGATGATCAAACAAAGGAGCTTCTATTAAAATCCTCCTGGAGCCCACTTCCAAGCTATAAATTTCCTAAAATTGGAGAGAGAAATTTAAGTTTTCAATTTAAATGGATTTTAAAGTATCCATGGCTATCTTATTCTGAGCATGCAGGAGGAGCTTTCTGTAAAATATGCGTGCTTTTTTGCAAAGATTGCGTAGGAAAAGGCGGGCACCAGTTTACTGGCGCATTGGTTTCTGAGAAATTTACAAATTATAAGAAAGCATTAGGGAAATTTGATACTCATCAAAACACGGAGTACCATAAAACGTGCGTCATATTAGCAGATAATTTTTTACATATTGCTAAAGGGACCTCGTGTAATATTGTAAAGCAAATTAATAGTAATTTACAAATACAGGCTGAGGAAAATAGGCTAAAATTGAAGTCGATTATAAAGAGTATCATATTTTGTGGGAAACAAGGAATAGCATTGCGTGGGAAGGATGAGTCAGGAGATATTTTGGATAATAGTGCAGTTGATGGCAATTTTCGAGCATTGTTAAGATTTCGCGTCGATGCTGGCGATCATTTATTACTGGAACACTTAAAGAAATCGTCTCAGGTATCTCTATATACTAGTCCTTCAATTCAAAACGAGTTAATTGAAATTTGTGGAGATATTATAAAGAAAAAAATTGTGAGCAACGTTAATAACGCCACATGTTTTTCCGTACTCGCGGATGAAACGACAGACACATCAAAAACTGAACAAATGACTTTATGCCTTAGGTATGTTGAGACTCAGTCTTTAAAAATTAGAGAAGATTTTCTTGAATTTGTAGCCGTAGAAGGACTAACTGGAGAAGTTATCGCTAATGCAATTATTCATTCTCTTAAGAAAAATGGCATTTGCCTTAAACATATGATTGGCCAAGGGTATGATGGTGCTGCAGCGATGATGAGTGATGTTAAAGGAGTTCAGTCATATATAAGAGAAATTTGTCCAGCAGCATTATACGTTCATTGCAGTGCGCATGTATTAAACTTGGCGATATGTCATGCCTCTAAAGTAAAGTCTGTTAAATTGTGTTTGGGGGTTGTAAAAAGTGTAGGCAGTTTTTTCTCTCTCTCACCAAAGAGAAACAATATACTTAAAGAATATATTAAAAAAGATTTGCCAAATCTAAAAAATAAGTCACTTTTAGCTTTATGTGAAACTAGGTGGGTTTACAAACATGATGCCATAATAAGATTCAAAGAACTTTTTGTAGCCGTAGTTCATGCACTAGAAAATATAATTGAAGTTTGTAATGGTGACACGTTAAACAATGCACATCAGATATTATATTCTATTGTCGACGGAGAATTTATAATTACCCTTTTTGTTCTTGAAAAAATACTATCATGTACATTGGGAATTTCTTTACTACTACAAAAAGTTGATTGCGACTTAACTGAAGCATGTGACCATGTCAATAATGTGGTTACTCTCATGCAAAACTGGCGATCTGATGCAGATTCCATCTTCAAAAGTATTTTCACTGAGGCCACCAATCTAGCTTCCCAATTAAACGCAACAATTTCGATTCCTCGACTTGCTCTCCGTCGAGTGCAGCTTTCATTTAATGCAACACCTGAAAATTATTACCGAATGTTTGTTTTTATTCCATTTTTAGAAACATTCATTGAAGAATTGCAACATCGATTCAGTAAACATAGTGCTCATCTCTGTAATCTACAAAAATTTATTCCTCGTCGCTGTTTTGATTTATCATCGTTTTCTGAAGTACATGATTGCTTAATATTTTATGAAACATTTCTCCCTAATCCAAATAATGTAAACATTGAATTTGAGTTGTGGAGACAGAAATGGAGTGAAATAGATAGGAACAATAGGCCAAATACTGCAATAGACGCAATACCTACGTGCAGTCCTATGTCGACTCGCAATAAATGGAGGCTCCTGCAAATTTTAGCTACACTACCTGTTTCAACGGCAACACCTGAACGATCTTTCTCAACATTAAAACGCCTAAAAACTTATCTCAGAAATTCGATGGGACAAGAACGTACAACAGGATTGGCATTACTTAATATACACAACGAAATTGATGTCAGCCCCGAAGAAGTCATAAACATTTTTGCGAAAAGTTCTAGAAGGAAAACATTTATATTGTAAGGTAAGTTATTTATAACACACACACACATATAGTTAATATATATATATATATATATATATATATATATATTATATATATATATATATATATATATATATATATATCCCCCAAAAATATATATATATATATATATATATATATATATATATATATATATATATATATATATATATATATATATATATATATATATATATATATATATATATATATATATATATATATATATATATATATATATATATATATATATATATATTATATATATATATATATATATATATATAATAAACGTACCACTGGCTCATATGACGCTAACAGGTTACAGAAAGGACCAGAACGCTGTGTAATTTTATTATGTAAATAACACAACATCCGGGACACAATATATAGCGTTGTAATAGTGTTGGGGGTGTATAGGGTCCTCCATCGCTATAATTAAGGTAAATGACAAAGCACGTAACTCCAGCTTTAGCGATTGGGGGAAGGTTGTGGCAGGGGAATGTTGAGTACGTGGTACATTCAGGTGCGAATTTAACCGCTATAACCATGGAAAGGATTGCGCGTCGACTAACACTTGATGAGCCCGTAGAGATTACCACCCTCCGTGCCGAGAGGTACGGGTACCGTGAACTCGGTCGACGGTTTGGTGTGGCGCAAACAAACAGTGCGCGGGTCGTGCAGCGGTACCATGACACCCAGGAGCACGCAAGGTGGCGGGGCCAGGGAAGGCCACGAGCCAAGACTGGCGTTGAAGACCGTTTTCTGCGTATGCGGGCCGTAAGAGACAGCCATACAACAGCAAGGCACCTTCTAATACAGCTGCAGGAGGTACATGGGAGCCGTGTGAGTGATAATACAATATGCCGACGTCTTGCGGAACATAATTTGCGGCCACGAAGGCCGGCCATAGGACCACGACACACCAGAGAGCATCGACGGGCGCGACTAGCATTTTAGCATTTACCCGGGAACACCTACATTGGACCGTCGGCGATTGGACGAATGTGCTGTTTACGGATGAGTCCAGAGTCGGTCTCTACACCTCCGATCGGCGATTCAGAGTCTATCGACGACCTAATGAAAGGTACGTGCAATGTAATATGCGAGAGGTATTGCCATTTTGGAGGTGGATCTCTCATGGTCTGGGGAGGCATTTCTTTAACGGGTCGTACAGAGTTGCACGTCCTAGATGGCGGTTCCCTAACCTCCGCACGGTACATCGCAGATATCCTTGACCCGTATGTCGTGTCATATACCCCCTGCATCGGTGGCTGATTCGTCCTAGTGCATGACAACGCAAGATCACACAAGGCCAGATGTGTCACCGAATACCTAACGACGGTGTAAATCAGGACATTGGATTGGCCAGCATACAGTTCCGACCTAAACCCAATTGAACATTGTGGGACATGTTGAAACTGCGGTTGCGACAGCTGCAACCACCGCCAGGAACCCTCCAGCCGCTGGGGCAGGCGGTGGGTCGCATATGGGATCAGATTTCCGTGGAGGACATTCGGCACCTCATTGAGAGCATGCCACGACGGTGACAAGCCGTCATCTATGCCAGAGGTGGCCATACACGTTATTGAGTAACACCATCCACACACAAACCTTCACCGCGATAACGTCCCACATTGGAGGAAACGCATCAATCACATACAGGACCCATTCGCAGGCAATAGGGATTTCTGGGGCCTCTAGACAATCTTACCACTAGATAATGTGTTCCCGATGCTATGTTATTTGCATAATAAAGTTACACAGCGTTCTGGTCTTTTCTGTAACCTGTTAACGTCATATGAGCTAGTGGTGCGTTAATTTTGACGAGTAGTTTATATATATATATATATATATATATATATATATATTTACATATATTATATATATATATATATATATATATATATATATATATATATATATATATATATATATATATATATATATATATACATATACATATACATATACATATACATATACATATACATATACATATACATATACATATATATATATATATATATATATATATATATATATATATATATATATATATATACATATATATATATATATATATATATTTATATATATATATATATATATATATATATATATATATATATATATATATATATATATATATATATATATATATATTTTTTTTATTTATTTATAAATATATATATATATATATATATATATATATATATATATATATATATATATATATATATATATATATATATATATATATATATATGGGGTGCAAAGGCCAACTCCGCGTCCCCGTCGTGCACCCCGGGCAACGAGGACACCAGGAGGTGTCCTCGGCTAAAGGAGATATGGCTAGGGAAGGATAGGCCTAGCAAGCCACTTCCCGAAATAAACTGCTTGCAGAACTCAAGCGCGAGCCTCGGAAGCCGGACAGAACTTTAGACGACGACTTCGGCGAGATTTACGGACTAGGAATCAGGAAAACACTTTCAAGAATTATAGGTGTGCCACGATAAATGTGGGTACCTATGGAGATAAAGAGGAGGAGATAATAGATATCATGAAGGAGAGGAAGATAGATATGTTGGGGATGGCGGAGATGAGAGTGAGGGGGTGTGAGGAGGGTAAAGAGATGGGAGAAGGATTTGTTCTGATGTATAGTGGGGTGAGAGAAGGAATAAGAAAGCATGGTGTCGGAATTATAGTGGGACCAAGACTGTCACCATGTATACAGAGAGTAAAAATTATAAATGAGAGGTTGATGATGTGCGTATTGAAGATAGGCCGGATAAAATATAGAATATTCCAGATATATGCACCACAACAGGGGCACTCAGAGGAGGAAAAAACTAGATTTATGGAATTGATGGAGGAAGAGGTGGGGGTGGAGGAGGAGGGGGAGAGGTGCTTGTTGATGGGAGATTTCAACGCTAGAGTAGGAAAGAGAAGAGAGATGGAGAGAGTATTGGGACCATTTGGAGAGGATACAAGAAACATGGAGGGAGAGGCGTTGATTGATTTTTGTGTGAGAAACGACCTAAAAATAATGAACACGTTTTTCAAGCACAGAGAGTCTCACATCTTTACGAGGTATAGATGGAATCAGGTAACGCAACAATTCGATCAAAAATCGGTGATAGACTACATGATAGTCTCCGATAAAAGGATGGTTAAGAATGTAAAGGTGATCCCGGGAGTGTCCTTGGATGCGGATCATAGACTGGTGGTGGCGGACATGAAGATAAGAGGGGAGGGAGGAGTAAATGAGCAGAAGAGGGCAGTGATCAGAGTGGAGAAGTTGGAAGAACAAGAAACGAGACGAAATTATGAACGGGAAATGCAGGAAACCCTAAGGAATGGAGAAGAAAACGAAGACTTGCAGGATGTCATCAAGGAAGTGGCAGAGAAAACTCTTG
>JABUQX010069957.1:0-27500 GCA_015478945.1 Trachelipus rathkii | reverse complement strand
GGTCTGTAGATTTCGAAATAATGGTTTCAGAACCACATTTAAAGAAAAAAATAAAATATACAAGAAATGACAATAAAAAAAAAAATTTTTATTTATTTATTATGTTTATTAATATCAGAATTTAATAGGTTTTTCAGTGTGCCAGATAAAGGCTATGTCAAGCAAATCACATAAATCAAAAGCATGACCATCAGATGAGAGTGCATTCCTGCTCATCCTCTGACCAATCTGTGAGAATATTCTTTAAATTTGATATCTGCACACTCTGACTAGTCCATTGAGTTATTTTTGAAATTAAACATAACATATTATCCTACATATCAGTCTTTTACAAGATCAGACAATATATGCGACGATATTAACAAAGATGTGTCTCCCTCAGTAAATTAAAACAGACTTTACTCTTAGGTTATTTCATGCTGAACTATTGAATATAACCCAACGAGAAACTTAAAGCCATCTTAAACAAGAATTTAAATTGGTTAACATTAACAAAGGACACACTTAACACAGTAAAGTAGACCTAACGAATTCATCCAAAAACGTACGTGTACTATAGTAACTACTACCTCATGTCAAAATTTATCGCTACGATAATCATTAACAATTTATTTTTTCTACCTTAATGGTAAAATTTAACCAAAACTTTAAGTTATAGGTTATCAGCATAGCCTGTCCATTATCTCATCAAACAGCAAAGCCTCTACGCGATTTATAGTACCTACATAACACAATACAGTACACGAATAAACAGCTCACTATCAATTACATCTAAATGTAGCATAAATCTGAAACATAAGCGGGTAAAGTAAAATCATAAGTTTCATATTTTAATAATATATCATATAAATTTCATTGAATATAAGTAGTGTACTTATTAAATACCATAAAATAACATATAAATCATAAAAAATATTAAATTAATTTTATAATAATATTATTAATTAATATCTAATACAGAGATACATTAAGGATTTACGAAGTTTATGGGTACGTTCATCATATCTCTACTCTAAAGTATTCAACATTTCCTATTAAATAAGGATGTAAGTATAAATGCTTTCAGCAACACTAAAAACCATTTTTCGGCCCCTTCGGGGTCGGTGGTACTCATAGGTGTAATACAAGTGGGGGAGCACATTGTCCAGCATTGATAGTTATTAAATGCACTCCTGTAACACTAATGTTATTTACGGGAAACCTCATTGTTATCTCGGTGTAGATATCAATATGATTACAGCTATGTGCTATATGTATTTACTGTCATTTCAAAGTATTAGTCAACATTCTCGTTAAGTGATTGATTTAATTTCTAGTTTTTTTGATTTCTAAGCAATATTAATGTAATTATTTTCAAGATGTTCGACTAGTGAACTAATAATATTCACTTGATTACGCCATGGAAGGTCACACATCGATGGGTTTCCAATTAGTTGCGTACATCAAGGGTTTTAATACTTGTCACACGACGAGTGAAGCACAACGTCATATTATATTCTTGTATGACCCTCTCATACACTATACACTCTGATGATTATTTATTCAACTACTCGGTCAACCATGGGGAACATACCCTCTTATATGCCTCTAGCATGCAATGACAGCGATGTCGATATAATTCTTGATGTAATACCATCAGCAAAACGAATATAAAGGGTCTAATTATTTTGAGCTCTCTGGCAGGAATTACAAAGCAATGTATTACGAGTACCATCAAGTAGTTGACGATTGAAAATTTATTGACAAAAATAGTGGGAATAACGACAGCTCCTTCGTGAGATAATTTATACATAACAGCAGATGTGGATTAGATGCGGTGAGATGTCATCGTACTCAGTACAGCGTAAAAATATAATCCTATTTGAATAAGAGAAATACTGAATTGCGTAAAAACCCTATTATAGTAATGAGATTCTTTCTTTCAACCATATATCAGAAGAAATGTACAACAATAAATTACAGACGCTACGAACGAACATGATCAGTTTATCAATAAAGGTATAAATTTAATTATTTTCGTTAGAGACAACAATAACAACAACAACAACAACTACACAACGATAACTAAAAACAACTGAATACATACTAAACAATACACAAACACAACAACAACAACAACAACATAACTAATCAATACAAAAACAACACTACAAACAACGCAAAGTCAAACATAGTGACAAAATAAGTTTGATCTTTATGTATATAATCCATAGCGCACAAAACAGTATTTTTATGCCTATTTTATCGTATACAATTTGTACTTTTCTAATTAAGCAAACAGATAGCATTACAGAACATAGAGAAGAATAATATCGCCAATGACAAAACCTACAGGTCTTACGCTAGATAAACAACTAACTATTAACTATTGAAGTTCCATAACGAACTAATACTATCAGAGTGAATGTTAGTCCTAGGCTGAGCGCGGGCGGATAAGAGAAGCGAAGGCCGTATTGTCTCTTTGGTGGTCGACCTAAGCAGATTGCGCGTTAGCGAATATCGAAAGTGTGTCATTTTACATTAACACTGATTTTATAGGAACGCATTTATGGGAGCTATCATTCGACTAACCATAGCGCGCAAAATGAGTTCTTATTACTAACCATTGATATATGCTAAGGGATACAGGTTATATCAATAAGATTAGATAACATAGCATAATATGAACATAAGAATATAATAAAATTTATGTAAACTGCTCAAACTTACAAACGTAAGCAAGAATAAAGTTGTTAAACATTAACAAAGTATACAACACTTAAAGTGTTACGCTCCTGCTGCTTTCTGTGTTTTTCGCCTCTCCCTCCATTGTGAAAGTATGAGTGTTGATAGAGAGAGTGTTTTAACAATGTGTATAAAGTGCTCGAAGGCTGTTGTTTAATGTTAAAACTTAGGCTATTACTGATGGGTAAGTTGATAAGTTAATGTGACTATGCAGTGATGAGACATTATTTTTTCTTAGTTTCATGGATATGGATGGCGGAAAAAATAGTTATACAGAAGTGATAGTTAATATGAAGAAAAAAACCATAGTTATGTGAATAAAGCATAATAATTCAGGATGGGTTAAGAGTAATAATATAAAAAGAACAAACTCAATTTTATAGTCGAAATGAGTAGTTTAATCCGATGGAATAAATGATAGTCTTGTATAAATAGTTACGTAATAACAATACATGTAAGTTATATGAGTTTGAAATGAACAGTAATAGAGTGAAGATACGAGGATGTATGCTTGAAAAGAGATCGAATAGGTTTAACGTTTTGTGCTATGCCCTAAGTTGCTTATTCAAAGGGATAGTAGACTACTATGGCTATTGAAGTATAGGAACAGGCTAGTGCTTTATGTGTTTAAGAGTGGGTTTAAAAAATAATAGAGCAATAGAAAATAGTAGTGCTTAGGTTTTTTAGTTTACTTAGTTGTCTATTATTATTTGTGCCTTATTTCTTATTTCTATTATTGGTATGGCATATGTTAGCTGTTATTAATGTCATCAATAAATCATATGTTAACGTTGCATATATAATTAAATTATTATTATATTATTAATTATCTCTTTGATTGTTGAGTTATATATTATAAATAACTTAATATTTTATTGTTACTCATTTTGATTTATTGTGTTGTTATGTATTGGTTTCTTGTTGTTGTTGTTGTTAGGTTGTTGATCTGTTGTATTGTATGCTCTTGTTCGTATGTCTTGATTTGTTAATCGTTATGTTAGATTGTTGATTCGTTGTTGTTTTCATATTGTGTTTATCTAACGAGATCTATATGATTTATTATATCCCTTATATTTTATGTAATATCATTATAATTTGGTTATCGTATTCGTGCGTTGTATATTACTTGTTTACTTTCTATTTTCATGTTATGGATTTAATATGTATATTTACAGTAATGCTCTCTATTTTTACATTTATATAAGGGTTGTGTGTATTTCGCTATTTATATCGGATTCTTCAGATTTAGTGGTATGAATTAATTTTATTTCTCGTCTATTATATATTCGATTATTATTTATTTGTATCTTATGTTCACTCTCGATGACATCATTATCCTCCGAATTTATCTTCACAATCTATCTTGTGAATTATCTTACATACTGATGTTTCGTATTATTATTATTATTCCCAAACTTTATTTATATTATTATCATTGTGTCAATAATAATTTTATACTGTTTAAATACTTAAGCAATAATGATTAATAATAATAATACATGAATTAATCTATAATTGCATTTTGTATTATCCTTTGCAGATGAATGTCAATATTATTATTAGACTCTTTATTCGTTTGTGCTTTGTATTGTGATTCACTCTATCAAATTATTATACGTATCATCTCTGCTATGTGATCTAGATATTATTATTATTATATGTGCATATATGTAGATTATGATATATAATATTAAGGTATGTTATCCCATGGTTCGACGCGTAGTTGAATATCAATCAGAGGTGTTTGATAGTTTGATTGTGTAAAGATATGGTTCTTGATTCTAGAGATGTTACATTTAGTATCTGTTCGTGGACGTTTGTGTAGGTACAAACTAAAATAAACCGCTTGATGTACGGCACTAATTGGAAACCCATCGATTGATGTGACCTATCAGTGCGTGTGTATAGGTTTCACAGTTCGACATCTGAAAATATTACAGCGTTGCTTAAAATAAAAAAACGACAATAACATCACATTTAACGGATGTTGACATACTTGAGGACTAAATACATATAGCACATGGTGTAAATCTATGATATTTACACCGAAAAATGTGGTTTCCGTATCAAAGCAGATAGAGGAGTGCAGAATTATAATAACTATTACCACGTGTTAATTAAGTTTATACTTCTACTGTCCTTGATGAGAGAATGGAGTGCTGCTATCAAATATGCCCGAAAAAATTGGAGGGATTAGTGTTGCTGAGGCATTTCTTATAGCTTACATCGTGGTTGAGAAGTCGATAAGTTGGAATCTGGTAGGAACGTAGTTAAAAATATATAGTAAGAGCTAAATACACGCATACTTGTAAAGCAACTCGATCGTATAGTGGTGGAAATCATGAGAGATCGAGATTAAGATAATATTTGAATTAGGTAAATTGAGTTTATTTGTGTGTGTATTTATAATTAGTATTATCTATATATCTGTCAAACTTTTAATATGGAGCAACTACCATAAGTTGTTAATAATGGCGAAATTGAAAATTATATGGCAACAAAACACGAACACTTGATCCAAATCCGCAAATGTTTGGTTGTATTTTCAAACATTGCATCATGATGGCTGTTATATTCGTCTCATTGTTGTTATGTAGAGCATGTATGTGCGCTGAAGTCTGTATGGATTTAGTTAACAAGTGAGTTATTAGTAAAATTTTTTGATTAAATGAGAGAATGTAGCAAGTGAGAGTTGAGAGATCGTAAAATTAACGATGAGAGATATGTGATAGGAAGAGAGATGTTGGAGACAAAGTGGTGGAAGATTAAAGTTTAGATGAGTATTTTGGAGAGTGATAAGAATTGAGTGTTGAGGATGACGCATGAGAGATGAAACTGTTTGTTGAATATGAGGTGCTGGTAATGACACTATTTAAATATATGGGTAACCAAGATGAGTTTTAGTTTGTATGTGAGTAATAAAGTATGACACAGAGGCGTGAGTAGAGTATCTAAGAGTTACTGACTGAGATTAAGCAAGATGAAGATGTAGAATAAGATTTAATATCATATATAGTATTGAATAGAATGAGATTAGATATGGGTAAAGAAGTAGAAGCTATTATTATAGTAATAGATACTGAAGTAGATAATATGAATAAATAATAAGATAATATAAAGAGTAGATAGATATATAGTGTTGATTATTTGTGATTAAGTATTAAAGAAGGAATCTAGTATGAATGTATAGATTAAAGTGATATATGTATGAATTTGCATAAAGATTGTAGATACTATACTAGAGAAGTATGACGCAGTAGTACGCACTCCGAAAAATGGAGTCACGAAGATATTGCGAATATGATACCAGAAGGAGAGGACAGTTGAGTAAGAGATGAGAAATGAGTAAGATGGAACGTGAGAGGTCGAGATAGTGTGGAGAGATAGGGTGGAGTCTTGCGATGATGATAAGAGGGAGATTGTAACGTTGTAGGGTATGTAAAAACGTAAATTATGTAAGTAGTAGAATAAAGCATAGAAAAGCAATAAGAAATGAGTTGAGTGAATTTATTGTAAGAGATTGATAAGTGATATTTATTTAATTTTTGTTTGATTGATTGAATGAGAGGGGAGATATGATAAGCAATTAATTGTGACGAGAGAGAATCGTGCAGACCAAGTAAGATATGTAGGAACACAAAAAGTGAGTGTCAGATGAGATACGCAGATATTCTTATAATTAAATGATATAAAGTGAATAATCTCTCAGACCAGATCACATGCACATAGGGAAGCCAGAATGAAGCACCGATGAAAGAGACGTGATAGCAAATGTTTATTTACAACTTTAAAAAGACAAAGAACTTCTTGTATCATTCTTGTTGTTATATTTTTTAACAGTGCTTATATAAATAAAAAAAATAACTTTAAAATGAGAAAACTACATTTTTTTAAAATAAACAAAATTTAAAGAGATGGTTTACTTCCGTTTTCATCTTTTTAGCTTTCTTATATAATTAATTTATACATATCTGCATATGCATGTTTGCATATTAATACACTACTACTAATTTCATATTACTATATTTTATTAATACACTCAGTACTCACTGAATATAATGAAACCTATAACTTCATCCTTATAATAATAATAATAAAATTAAGAATGACGGATTATCCTAAAAAATTGACATAACTGTAATAAAATAATACGAGCTTATGATAAGAGTGGTCTAATATTCATAGAATTAAAATTAATAACATAACTACTAAATAATTAAATTAATTAATTAATAATAATTTCATAAATATAATTGCTAATCACATTAAATAATAATAATTGATTATTATTATTACCTAGATTATTATTATTTATTTCCCATTTATTTATTTATTCATTATTTTTATTGGATATAATCTTATATTATATTATATTGATTTTATTTATTTATTTATGTATATAATTATTTTCCCATGTGACTGATTATTATTATTATTTAATTAATTTTAATTATTATTATTTATTATAATATTCATCTCATCTCATGTATTGCAAGTAGTCAGTCAGTCAGTAGTATACGTAGTAGGAGTGGCTCCATGTGAGATAGTTTGCTAGCCGGAGAAGTTGTGAGTTAAGTATATATAGCTAGTTATTGATTTTCTCTTCGGGTGGCTTAGAAGTTCTAAAAATATTTTCCACGATACAACTTTGTTTAGTGCTAACTTGAAAATATTCTTACTAAGTGAGAAGCCGGGAGAGAGGAGAGAGAGAGAGATGTACTGATAGAGTGAATACCAAGAGTGAGACGTATCGATCGTGAAAGAGAGGCAGAAAGAGAGATGAGATTCAAAGACTGCACGCAGAGAGAGGAAGAGAGAATGGAGAGAGTACCGATCTCTCAGACGAGAGGAGCAGACGCATGAGAAGAACGAGTTACAACCTTAGAAATTACAAAACAAAAAAGAATCTATAGCTGCAGCTCAAAAGCTTCTCAGCTAACTGTTTGTTTTTGCTCTTTGAAAATATGGGTGTAACACTAATAAGCCTAAATTGTTTAATTAATATGATAAACGATTATAATATTATACCAAAATACATAATTTACTTTATTTATATAAGTATTTAGTAGTATATAGTATATGAGTATAGAGTATTATCACTCACTCAGCTACTTATTCAGTAGTATTAGTATAGATATACCTACATATAATACTCAGGAACGTATTAATAACCTATCGTTCACTATACTACGTAGAACGATATGACAGTATTATATATATATAAATACTACGAGTCATTCATTTATATATCTAATATCACCTATCATACTATCTATATATATATAATATATTTATAGTTAATATATTATAGAAATAGTTAAGTTCATATTTAACTATACCATTAAATAGTATATAATTAATAATAATTAATATACGAACTATCTCACTGGAAATACCGGTAGATAGCCCGAACTATGGTAAAAGTTAATAGAATTAACCCTGCGGCGGAAATTATATATCCAAAATATATTAATTAAATATTTAATATAATAATCACTAGTAATACCCGTATCACGGCCCTCCTTCAGGGTGAGTTAGCCCCATATAGTGAATGGCCCTATATATATATAAATATATATGTATATATATATATATATAAGATATATATTATATATTAATAATAATATTTATATTACTATATCTATATATATATAATATACTATCATACTACTATATATAAAACTATACTCATATAATATATTAACCTTATAACACATACTATCATATATATTAGCAACTAGATATATATTTATATATATATAATATATATATATATAATATATATATATATATATATATATATATATATTATATATATATATATATATAAACATATGTATATATATATTATACTACTATATTATAATATTATAATATATATAATACTATATATATGATATAATATAATATATATATATAATATATATACTATATATATATTTTATATATATAATATATATTATATATATATATATATATATATATAATATATATTATATTATATATATATATATATATTATATATATATATATATGATTATATAGATATTATACTATATATATATATATATATAGTAGTATATATATATATAGTTCTCAAAATTATCTCGATATAAATAACAATACTTGTGCTAAAGATGAAAGCCAAACAATGTTAGGTTTGACTAAACGGGTTAGGCATAGATAAAATCAACATCTTTTAAATGTCTTTCTTTTATGCGTTTGAATTTGAATTCCTTCTTACTTTTTTTACGGTAATTTAATTCTGCATTAAATAGTGTTAGTATATTTTTATTATATTATATTATTATTATATTATGATATTATATTATTATATTATTATTATTATTATTATTATTATTATTATATTTCATTATTATTTATTATTATTATTATTATTATTATTATTATTATTATCTATTATTAAAATTACACCTAATGCTATTTGCGCACTGGCCTTGTGTAAATAAGTACCCTTTATGCTACGAATGTGTGTGGGCTTGCGTGTGTTCGTGTGTGTGTGTGTGTGATGGGTTGTGATGTTCCCAGAAGGTCGAGCTTAACAGATTTTTCGAATGTAAAAGAAAAGACAAATGAAAAAAGAAAAAGAAAAAGGATAAATATATTCACGCGTGCACTGTCAGAGCAACAGCGAATTACAAATTCACACAAGTATTTGCCTGTAATTGTGAGAAACGGTACTATAAACGTGTTAAGGCTATTAGCTTTATTCATTTAAGTGTATAATTTTTGTCAAATATTAATGTGTCAATTTTAATATTTATTTTAGTAATAAGAAACAAGTAAAAAATTATTTAGCCATTGTTATTGTTTTTCAAAAATTTTAAACTAATATTAAATTTATTTTTCTGAATTTATTTATTATTCTTAATCAAAGAATAAATTCTTCTAACACTCTTAACTGGATGAAAGGGAAAGAATTAAAGAGTCATTTTCTAAGAAATTACATGCAAAATTTTATTTAAATTAAATAAAAAAAAAATAATAATTTTAGTAAAATGAAAACAAAATATTTTAATTTATTTCTCTGAACAATAATCAGGGCTAAAATATTCAATTTGATTATTCAAACTACCAACAATATTAAGTATGTTATTCATACATTTTTACAAAAAAATAATATTAGAAATAATTTGGAATACAATTTCTCCCCCATGGAAAATGAAATATAATACTTAATGGTGCTTCTGCAATGATCTAAAATACTCTATAAATACTTTTGACATTGCATGAGCAAAAATATATAATGCATAAAAAACAATTTATGATAAGATGACTAAACATTCTAAAATAATAAATAAATAATCATAACCTAAATTTAAAACTTTAAATAAAAATATCAAAACTATATATATTAATAAAGCGGTAGTCGTTTGGTCAATCGGTAAATTGGTGATTGAGAAGGCCCTTTCGGCTTAATAACCTAACTCGTATTCATATATATCCTGAACGCTGATTTAAAATAGAGGGCGTACGATATATTTACAGCTACTAGACCTCTAAGAGGGAGTACTTTATCCATTCATTCCATAAAGATACTCCAATTCGTTTAAGCTATATAAAACTTCTATTGATAAGTTTTAAACGTCTCCATATACTTATTACGTAATTAAATATACATATGAGAACTAGTGCTAAAGTACGTTTTTAGGAGATAAGGCGGTGTGAATTACCCAGATTATGGTATGCTTTATTTACTATTCATTTGTTTTGTACTATTTTTATTTATTAATATTTTATATAATAATAAATATATAGATAATATATATGATTTCATATATCTATCCCAATATTATTCTTATAATAATTAAATGTGCATATTTTAGTATGCGCCTTAATTCAAGGGTATTCATGATTATTTAATAATTTAAATTATTATATTGTTCAAATTTAATTATTCTTACATTCTATTCTTACATTATATTATTTATATATTAGTTTATATAAATTATTTTATTATCTTCTTATTTAATTGTGTATTTTCTGTGTGTATTCATATTATCTATTGATGTATGTTTACTGTGTTCCAACTGAATTCTCACTCGTCTCAAGCATTGTCAGTAATAATGGCAGCCCTTTTAAATCTACGGAGGAACTTTCAATACATAATAGGATGCTAACTCTTAAAATTATCACCGATGTGTCAGCTTCACGTATCTCCTCTAATGCATCACTCCACTTACATAAATTAACGCCTAACTAGATATCCTAATATTCCACTCATACTTCGTGTGATTATTATCTAGATTCTGAATAATTATTTATTGGTTATGATGTGACGTTAACAGAATATATTTATTAATTATATTATTAGTTGAAATAATAATAATATTATTATAGATTATTTATTTATGATTATACTTCTCAACGGATTACTCTGTATGACTATGGTCAATATGTACTATACGAGCTATCATCTCACAGGAATAATTATCAACATTTTTTGTATAGGCATTATATATGTGTTCTTTGTTTAGTATACTGTTTTTCAATGAGAGTTCTCTATGTATCGGTTATTTGATTGTTCTATATATACTATAGTACTTTGGACCATAGTATCTAAAAAATTAATTATAGTTCGCGGTCTTAAAGAAAATCATATTGAAATATATTATATGGTCATTAGATTTAATAAGATATAATTTGAACCAAACTGCTATTTAATCGAGGCTGAAAGTTAAAGAAAGGGATTAATAAATTTAGAAATTTGCGTATTTGCATAAAGGACATATTTAACATTTTGTTAAATGTTTAATAAAGAATTGGTAATTATTGATAAAGTTTGAACATTGCTTTTAAATAGAAATGTGCCTTTTCGTCATTTATAATGGTAACTAATATAATTGAAAAAATAAATGTTCCAGATTTAAAAGAAATTGTAGATTACAAATTAGTTTCATAAATCAGCGTTACAAGTATGTTTATTATATATTATATGTTTTTTACATTATAACGAAATCCAATTCAATATTTTACAAATCTGTCATTAATAATAAATATATGAAATAAAAAAAATATGAAATTTAGTTAAATGTATTTGGATGAACTACAAATCTATTAATTTGTTATTTTTAATTTAATCCGCTTTCTATTTTGTACTTCGTTGTTATTAAAAATATCAGCCGACTCTTGAGGCATTAGACTGAATACGGTTGCGGGAAACCACAAGGCAATTCGCAACGAACGGATGATGTTGACTACCGGCCAACCAACGCAAACTTTAAACTTACTTTCATTATTATTTCAAGTAATTAAAATTAATCTATTTTCTATGACATCAATAACTATTCAAAGTTTAAATATATTTCTAATTACTAATTTGTATAACTACTCACTATATATGAGAGGTTTCAGTTATTACCGTTCAATAACTATATCGGACAATCTTAAAAGCAGTTTTATCATGTAAATATCTCAAACATTTGATATTATGAATTATAATTGTCCTACTTTCGATATATTTCAAAATAATAATAATAAAAAAGTTAGATATATTTCAAAATAATAATAATAAAATAGTAACAAACTTTTGAAAGGCATAGATATGTTGCTAAAATATGAATTTTAATAACTTATTTTTAAATTGATTGATAATTTAATTAATCATTCATCCTGACCTATGAAACATGCAAGATAGTGAGTGGTATGGCCCATGCATAAATTCCTTGTAAGAGTAGAATCCAGAATTAAACGTAATTTTAAGATCAATAGAGAAAAATTAAGAAAAACAGAGATCAGAAAAGAGTTTGTTTGCTGTATAGAAAATTGTTAAGTAAATACATGTCGTACAATTTAAAAAATTTAAACCAAAATTGAGCTTTTTATGTCTATTGCCTCCCTTAATCCACTGTTAACTTGCTCTTATGCCATCTCGAGGGCGTACGCATGGAATAAGATTACTAGAATTATCCATCATTGATTGATTATTTAGAGAAGGCTCACAAGACTCATAAAGATCGTACTCTCAAATGCTAGAATACGGATATTTTTTCAGATTATAAAAATATACTTTTAGTAAGTAATAATGGTTTAAAGAAATAATTACAATAAGTAATATAATATTATATTCAATTTTCTTGTACTTATTCCTAATTATATAATTTATTCATGTCGAGCTGTGTTAATGTTGGTTATTATTATTATATTATTATTTCTATATAATAATGTTATTATTATTATAATTATCTATATATTTAATCTCATTAATATATATATAGCAAAGTTACCTGTGACCACCTCCAATTTGCATTTTTGAGGCATCTGAAAAAATGGTAAACGTTTATATATATATTATATATATATATATATATATATATATCATATGTAATTATTAATTTTTTTTTTTTTTAATTATATATGACAAATTATTTATTTTTGATTTTATATTATGAATTATTATAATTATATGATATTATATTATTTTAATATATATAAATTATTTTTTATATATTTATAATATTATTAATTACTTTTATATTATATATATTTACTTAATATCATTATTACTTATATTATTATTATATATATTAATTATTTTTATTATATTATTATTATAATATATATTATATATTATTTAATAATTATTTTTAATTTAATATAATTATATTATAATATAATTAATAATTATAATTTATTTAATTATTAATTTAATTTAATTTATTTTATTTGAATTTGATATTTATTATATCTTTATTTATTATTTATTATATTTACTTTATATATTAATTTTTTTATTCCTACTTGCTTATTATTATCTAATATAATATTAATTTAATTATATATTCTTCTTTTTTTTTTCTCATATTTATATATATTTATTATATATACTATATTATTATTATATTCATTTATTCTTATTTACTTATATATTATTTCTTGCATACCACAATCGTAAATTCATCTTTTAGACTACGCCACTGTAATATTTATAATATAATTAATTATTTAATGTTATTTATTCATTCTTCTAATTTATATATTTAATTATATTATAATTATACTTATTATTTTTTATTAATTTAAATATTAAATTTAATATTATATCATTATATTATTTATATTATTTTTAATTAATAATATATAAATAATATAATAACATTATATTTTTTATTTAAATTAAAATAATTATTTTTATTGTAATTAATATTTAATATATGCTATTAAATTATTCTAATTATATAATTTAAATTTTTAAAAAATTATAATAGAGTATACGTATTTTTAGATAATATATAATTCTGTAAGAGATTACAGATTTTCATCGATTCTATGGTTCTAATAGTGTCCTCCTTTTAGAAATTCTAGAATAGGTGATTTCACTAAAATTGAGTTATGTGTGTGGGACCTATATGGCACCTACATGATAAATAATATTAGGAGGTTCTAGAGTATCGCTAAATATGAGTAGGTAGTCACGATTAGATTGGATCCTCATTAAAAAAGCATTACACTATTATAGTTAGAATATAAACTTGTTATAACATCTCTATAAAATTAGTCTAACATGCTTAATGTAGCTAATTCGTTTATTAATGGTCCGACAACTAAACTTTGAACTTGGTTTCAATACTTGACAAAAATATATATTTATAATTTCTCAGTATATAGTCAGAGTTATACAGAGATTTAACAGAGTTACAGAGTTACAGAGATTTAACTTTCGAAATTCGTTACACTTATTAACATTAGACCAGAAGAGAACTTACTTGTCCTCAAATTTTAATTGATATATTCTATCCCAATTATTGATATGTTTTTAACTTATTATAAAAATACACAAAAATTAATCTCGGCCACTTCGCCACCGATCATCCTTGTTAATACGCATTTTTGAAATATGAGAGATTCACAGTTATCTTAAAATGTCGAAAATAATTTCTCAACTTGCGGTTATTATAGTCACGTAACAAATTAAGAGTGAATCAAAGAGGTTATACAGTGATCAAATTAATCGTATATTCACTTGTGCAAGTCGATGCGTGGATAGGAAAGTGATATACTATGTAATTACTTAATTTTTTTTTTTTATTAATTTTAAGTTCTTACGTTACTCTAGCTATGTAAAAGAGTATAACTAAACGCTCTAGCAATATTAATTGTTAATACGAAGTGTGTTTTGTATGTGCTTTGAAAAAAGAATCATGAGTTTTTTGATGTTGCAGAGGCAAAGACTTGAAGTTTTTGTGATGAGTAGCGCAATAGCTGTAAACTATACCGTGTTTTTGAGAGAGCATAGGTGCTAATATAGCTACAAGATAGCAGATGTAATCCGAGTTATGGCATAGCGACGTCGTTTTACTTTAGCATAATCGTGTAAACGCATGATAAAGCGTAGAGAGGGGATTTCTTAAACTTATTCTTCCAGTCTTCTCAGTTTTTATGTTGTAGGGTCTACCAATATACAACATTGGCCAGTTGGTTCTTACCACGTAAGACAAAAAGGGTCTGCTTTGGAGCCCTCCATTGATTAGACGAGAGCGTTCTACTCGAAGTAGGAGGTATGCCATCAGTAAGTTCGGAAGTCTTCTCTGAAATCTACTCTCATGCACTCTAATAATAATATTCAATATACAGAGTTTTTCTTATGATATTACTTATAAGGCTTTTATTTAGTACTCTTTTAACGAAACACCACACGTCTATCCTTTATATATAGCTATATATAATGTTTAAACTATAGTAACTAATTTGGGTAATAGTCAGATCTAATTAATTTATATGTTTCCCATGGCTTCTAGTATACACTTATTATATATCGATATTTTATTACCAAATCTATATTCCCTTCTCTGATTATCTAATACAATACAAAATGCAATAAGTTACTTAATTATTAGTAATCTATATATACTGAAATTATAGAATTTATCTAATCCTAAAAGTACATTATAGTGATCTCATTATCTTTCCTATTTTAAAAAATTAAAAATTGAGAAATTCTTATTATTTTTAATGTGTCCTCTTTACACTGTAATGAGGCATAACAAAAAATATCCTGTAAGCCTCATGGCCAATTTAATCTCATGTTCAGTAGTCATAGCATAAATAACTAGATGTACCGTAACTATGATGTAGATAAGTATGAACAGCCCATAGATATATATTATAAAATTTCGAAATATTAATCTTATTATAAATATTTATCTATATTTCCTCTTTTCTGTTATTCCAGAGGGGTGCCCCTGTCAGCAGGGGGCCTCCTCGCTACGCCCTCGAGAGGTCTATGATTGGTGTATTCCTTTTTATAGAAATTCTAAATTTTCTGATCACCGCCATATACTCATAGATAATAATCGATAAATAACAATGAACTCTTTATAAGCATCTGCTGTAGAAAAAATAAATACAGTTTATTTTTAGTTTAAAAAATAATTAAAAGAAAATAATTGCAATACAATATAATATACATTACAATAGTAGCTTGATTGCAATAACAGAAAAAGAATGATAATATAAGAATAGATACAATATTACATTATTTATAACTAATAATATAAATCAATACTCTTGCCTAATTTTTAAAATGCTTATAGTGAATACTTATTTCATTTCTTCATATATTAGTCTTTTAATTTTATAAGTTTTATTAAATTACATTATAGTATTATATAGTTGCAAGTAAAGTATAATGCAAATTAATCGCATAATCATCTTATAAAATAAATTGCCACAATGAAGATCAATACTCTGAATATATCACCGTGTGTTTTCTTATCAAAAATTTCCACACGCTTCACATAAAGAAACGTTGAAGTAAAACCTCTCTTATATATTATTGTCAACATATCATATATTTAAATATTTTATTTAACCTATGCAGATGCATACCTATCTCTCTATTTTTTAACATTATAATATAATTACTATAATAAGGGAGTGTACTAATAAGGTACGAGTACATATATGTTGACCTCAATAATTATGTAGGAACTGCACCTACTAGCATTACTATGACTTATATTTAATAAAATGATACATATCCTTTCCTGTCTCATATCAATAATAATAAATTTACGGTTGAATATATATTTATACTGTCTGTGTAGTCTAGTTCGTTAATATTTTATCTAATATATAAGAGTTACCTATTATCATAACTGTGGGTTTTTGTTATCTAGATTGGTACCTATGGTCAGCATCCCGAGAGGCAGGCCTGTAAACTAAAAAACCCTATAACAGTACAAGAAATTAAACCAAACACCTTTTTATTATTCACGACCATTTTTTACCCGCTATTGCTCTTTCTTATGAACACACATAACTCATATAGTTCTGTTGAATTCCTTCTTCAAGACGCTCTCTTATAAAATGAATTATTGTTAAAGTGATGGAAAGCTGTATGATAACATACTCTGGAGAGAGTTTTGTGAATTACGACAGGAGCTCGGAAGCTATACTTTTATGATTAAAGAATGCGCTGCCAAAGTTGTTCAAATTGACGACTTTTTTTTTAACTAAAGAATCCCTGTACAACATGGTGTAATAATACTCCTTAAGATGGTCAGATCGGGGGTGTTGCGACACGCTAGACCTCGAGGGGGATGAACCGGGGGGGCTCGTCCCCCCGCTCTGTCCCTCCGTCGGCTTCAGTAACCCCCTAAAAGGATTTTTTTTAATTTTGTTCTTCATATATTTAGTAAATAATATAGCCTCTTCTAAAAAGCGTAAACTAAATACGCTATTACCTGGTAACTCTTTCTCCATCTCGTGATAACTGACCTATGCAGGAATGGCTGATCCAGTTCGCACAACGTCGTCTCACCTGATGATCTAAGATTAGTCTAAAATTAAGTGTGCGATATTAATTAAAAAGATATAAAGCACATACACACATAAAAAAAAAATTAAGTTTCATCCATGAAAATTTTTAGCTGAAATAAAAAATGTTTATTTATTTTCCTGTAGATCATTATAGTTTCTAGTTACATGCCTGGCCCTCACTTCAGGGATCTGGCTATACTAATATATCTATAGGATAATTAAAAACTAAACATACAACACATATCATATAATATACTGATACTATATATAATACTACAACAACACAACAATACAACAACGTCCATATATCTATATAATCCTTTCCATATACATATATATATAGTATATTATTAACCAATAATTAATAAATACAACGAACTAAAAATAGAAACAACAACAACAATCCCTAACTACTTTTAACCACACTTATATAAATATATACTATGATACAACAAGTATATATAAACCGCTTTTAGAGATTATTAGGAGTCATACATAAACTTAGAAAAATTATTATTAGAAATGCTAGTAGAATATTTTTGTTGCAATGATGAATTTTCTTTTGGTTATGAAGGAGGGAACAATATTAGCAGAATGTAATTAAATATAATATGTAAATATATATATAATGTTATTTTATGTCAAATAAGTTTGTTGTGGTGGTTTGTGTATTTTTTATCTCAAGTATGTCGCTATAGTTTGTGTTTTTCCTCCCATAATTTCTCTACCCTTCAATTCTCTGTTTACAGCTTATCCTATTAATTAATAAATCTATACTAATATTACTAATAATCGATAATTATTAAATTAATTAGGATAAATACAGAAAAATGTTATTTAATTAATAAATTATTATATATTAATATATTATATATACTCTAAAATTGAATTGATATATATTTATTATAATACTATATTTATATATATACTATCATCTATATTAATATCTATATAATATAATCTTTATAATATTTTAATATTATATTATAATTATTATCTCATTATATGTAGTGATGGACCGATTAATGGTAAACCGAGCCTAGGCATCGAAAAGAATCAGGTGTGTTTATTATATACATTAAGCGAAATAGAGATGATGGATGTTCTGCGCAAATTACTAAATCTGTACAATCAAATTATGAAAATATAATTTTATTCCTCGATCATTTTGAATTTCAAAGACCCTAATGTTATTGAAAGTTGCCATTTGATTTTTAATTTCAGATTCTTCCTTAAATTCTTATATTAAAAGAAACTGGAATGTTAGCGGCGCATCTTTAGTAGCACGTAAATATATGTTAAGATTTTCAGACCAGTCTGGTGAGGGGAGTCATTATGCAATGTTTTGTTAGTCATGTTATTAATGTTTGTATATATGCTGAGATTTTAATAGTGAGCATGATATATTTGCCTTGTAGGTTTTGTAATTAATTAGAGTTATTGAATATACATTATTGTAATTATATATTATTAATTTAAATATTTTTAGTATATATAGATGAAATTAATTATTAAACAATTTTGTTTGAACACTTATGAAAGAGTCCAGATTTTAGACGGATAGGCTATTAACGTTTCAAAAGTGGTTCGTATATATATTATTCTCATCAAATTTCTATTTGAAACACATACACACTGGCATTATCCAATTTCACTTTAGGAGAACACCTCCTAGGGCCTGCGAATTTTAATAATTGAGAAAATTAAAGTTAAAGGAATTAAAATAGAACTTTAAATTTTTTTTTAGTCGTTTTATATTTCAGCAGACTTTTGTTTTTTTTAATGATCTATTATAATAATTTCCCTTGAATCATTTAAACTTATAATGAATCATTTTTGTATATAGACTTTAAATGAGAATGAAAATATATGATATAACATAGATTGTTAAATAATTTATATGTATATACTATATATATATATATTAATATATATTAATTTATAATTTATTATATCATATATATAATATTAATATATATTTATTTAATATTAATATATAATATTAATATATATAATAATAATATATTAGATATATATTAGATATATTTAGTAATGTATATATATAGTTAATAATAGTAATTATATATTAATCTAATATATATTATAAATATATCTATTATATATTATTAACTATATATTAGTAATTATATATATATCTAATAATCTAGTTCTTAGTACTATAGTACGACTTATTCCACATACTAAGATTAAACTACTTATATATTTAAATACTCTAACTGATAAGTTATGATTTCTTCTTCTCTTTATCTCTCTATATATAATCTCATCAATTATTACTTCATCTCTATTAATAATCTATTCGTTTATTAATCCCTATAATATTTACTCCTTCAGATTTTTAATTATTTAAAAATATATACTAAATATAATAAAAATTTAAATTAATACTTAAAAAATTAAACCATTGAATTACCTATAATTATATATTTACTATATAATCATTATAGGCAAGCAGTTATTATCAACCAGGAAAGAAGGATCTATTCCTTGTAATTCAAGAAGAACCAAGAAGATTATTGAAGAGGAACCAATAAGATTATTGAAGAGGAACCAAGAAGATTATTGAAGAGGAACCAATAAGATTATTGAAGCGGAACCAAGAAGATTATTTTAATACTAAAGACTAACTACGAAGCATGTTAGGGAAGAACGAAGAAATGGAAATGAAAGGACATAGAAAAAGGAAATAGAATCTCTTACAGTAATTATTTCAGAACTTAAAATAGGAGTTATTAAAACTGAGTGCTAATGTTTTTAATGCTAACACCATACTATTGATGAAACCTTCACTCTATATCCAATATATTGAGCTTATTAAATGACTTCATTAAATCCAAGAGAATTCAAGATACCTATGGAGGAGAAATGAATCGAGTGGATTTGCAACCATTTTTTAATAGTTGAAGACATCGGTTTTAAAATTATAAAACTGTATAAAATCATGTGTGGCCTAGTATATTGATATATATTAATCTTCAAAGAATACATACTAAGAACTACTTTATGTGAAAATATTCAATTGTGTGAGAATAAAATACAAGAGTCATTTAATTGCAGGGGAATATACTTCTCTTCAAGCGAATGATGGACGTCAGCTGATTACTGAACTCATGCCTCTTTTTATGTTTACCTACTCTATTGGTTAATTCTAGCGACTCCATATGAATTTCAAGTACAAAATGCATCTCTTTCGAGTGCGCCACCTCTTTTACAAGGTAAGCTCACCCAGCATAATTCTAATAAAAGTTCCATGAGAGTCTTCATATATATGATGTTTGGATAGTATTCAAATATTTTCTTTGCTCTTAATTTTAAATTCTTTCGCGGCAGGGTAATTGATCTATTAATGGCTGCGGTAGTTATACAAGGTCCAGTGTTATTCAGGCTATACTTGTCGTACAACTATTCTGGCTAGAGAGGACGTTTTGCAGCTGAGTTCAGTACATGTGCGTTCGCTCCATATTAGAGAGTCTATTCTCAATCTAATAATATTACTTAGTATTATTTCTTATTAACACATTCCAGCTGGGATCACCCTTCACTTATAATAGAAGTAAAATGAAAGTCATAAAATAAGGCTATATTTTCGAATATTATATCTGTAATTCACAAGTCGATAATATGTTTAGATCATCATCCAAAAGACTTTAAGAAGTGGCCTTTATAGCAATTTTCCAATAACTAGGCCCATAATGTGCTGACTTAGCTATGAATAATACTCTTGCCTTCTAAGAATCATGGGTATTGCAACTCCATTCCTATTTTCTAACTATTTGATGAGGATAGTTATCCTTCCGCTACCTTCAGATTTGTGGGTTTTGCGATCAATATCCGTAATCATCTATATGATAATGGCCTTGCTATTGGTTTGGAATATAATCTAAATAATCCACTGCGCCGCATCTTATTAATACGTCTTTATTTCATATTCATTACAAATCTAATATCTTCCCCAACATCTCATTTCTATTCTCTATCTATATATCTTATATTATATCTATATATACTATAATAATATTTGGTGAATTTGCCCCCTCCTAAAAGGCTGGAATATACGTACAGTCAAGGGATTAATGAAGATTTTCTTGCCCATGGTCATAGGCGCACAGGGCCTTAGCACCCGGTCCTTTCCTTTGCTTTTATTACTCTGACACGCTTCAGCGAACTCTTCTCAGCCTACGAAGCAGGATCTTCTGGCGAAGCTTCTAGGGCGAACGAGTTTTGAAGCCTAATGGAAAGAAGATGCTTAAGTGTCCTATCTGAAAATGTGCGAGCCATTACATGTACGAGGTCATTAACTCCGAGGTACGGATGCCCACCATTCGATCAAATGCAATATAGTATACTGTCTCAGAGAGTGCTCCAGGGTACGGATATAGTACTCCGGCCAGAAGAAGGAAGCAATTTAGCTGGACCAAACCGACAGGCTCGAAGCCCTTCTGGATGGCAATGAGTGTTATATTATTATTATATATACTATATATATATTAATATATATTATTATAATTAATATATTATTATATATATATATATTTAAATTAGTAATATTACTATTAATAAGTATTAATATCTATTATTTATATATTTATTATATATATATATATTTTATATTATATATATTATTCATATATATATTAATATATATATAATTGGGTCAATCGGTAATCTGAATTAAAAGGAATCGAGAGAAATCGATCGGCAACAGTTTATACTGTAAATCTTAAGGCTTCGTGATGGACATGCGGACTTGGAACTGTTGGACACTTCGTCCCATCCAACTAATCATACTAATATATCTCATCGTTTAGACTATCGCTAATCGTTTAGTATGTCAGTGCTAATTAACGTGCGTTCTCTCGGTTACCTCTCTGCTTTTTGAAAGAGTAGCACGATAGATAAGTATCTACAATTTTATTTTCTCATTGATTTAGATAAATAACTTAATAATATTTGTATTTTTTTGATTTTGCTTTGTTTCAATTTTACCTATATAATCTATTTATTATATCTTAATTATGTAATATTAATTTTATTATTCTTTCATTTATTATTAATAAATATATTAATTTTATATACTATATATATACGTTAATAATATAATATAACAATATAGTATAAAATTATTTATAGTATAAATATATATAATTATAGAAATTCTGGTTAAGAAAATCATTAGATTAATATAAGTTTTTCTTAATAAGTAATGAATTGGAGTGATGCCTATCAGAGTCGGAAGACCTTAAAAATGTGAATTTATGCATAAGAATGTTTTAAACCCTAAATACAGAAATTTTATCGTTATGGCTAATGTATGCAGCAATTGATCTCAATCGAAGTAGTTCTAAGGCAGTGAAGGTAGCAAGAGGAACTAGTATCCGGCATATCTGAACTATATATAGATATCATACCAATTATAAATTCTAATATTTATTAAAACCATAATATAATCTAACAATGCAATTTTGAGCCACCTAGTTAATAACGATGAAGTAAACCCTACCTTAAACGTTTATAACCTGTTATATTTCTTGGTCGATCAGATAATTAATATATTATAATTATTTAATATATATATATATATATAATATATATTAATATATATATATTAATATATCAATTTAATATTATATATATATATATTATATTAATAATAATATATATATATATTTATATTAATTAATTATAATATATATAATTAATAGGTAGAAGGTTATATCTGTTTGGTTTAATAGAAAGCTTATAAGTTTTATTTAAGAGAAAAGTCTTACCCTATTTATGTATCATACGAGGGTGTAATTTAAAAATAAAAAAAATATTTTTCCTTAAATTATTTATATAATTTACTTTCCGACGCATGCTTTGTCGTAGTAATTTTTAGATCGTGCAACATTTTTTAAGGTTTCGCGATTTATATTTAGTTTCTCTTTTTTTATTATAACTATTGAACCCCAAGGGTATACGCAACAAGATAGTGCGTGAGTTCGGGAGATCATCATCGGCTAAAACCGGGAGGTAGACTCGGTGTAGGACTATTTCCCCCTCCGGGGCGGGTCTCCGGGAACCCACGCTCTTGGTATTTGGGTGTCGCGGGGGTTCCCGCCCCTCCCCTCGGGATATGGAAACGTCCCCCCTCTGTTCCCGTCGTGCTCGAGCTCCACTATATTATGAGCTCCGATGTAAAAATCTTGTTTTATTCCAGTATAATTTTAGCACAGGAGCTAGTAGGGAGGATCTCGATAGCAGACAGGGGATATGAGAGGTGGGATCGTTTTTCTCTACTCTAACCAGACAGAGGAGTATGATGAGCGATATGAACAAGACGAACACACCTTTACTCCAAGTAAGAGAGGGGGTTCCGAAACAGACCATCCCGGAGGGATGGATAATGTACATAAGTTGTCCTAGGTAAGGCTCGAGGACCGACTCATGATGCCATCATGATAGAGAGAGTCATTAATACAGCGTATCGCTAATTTTGGTATTAGAAGCATACATTAAACACTAAATTAACCTTGTCATACAATTTATAATATAATTGATGCTGCACGTGCTTAATAATAGAAGTCACCAATGGACAAGAGCAATTGCGATTAACTCTGAGAATATTTTAAGTAAATAAAAAATATATCAATAATTTATAAAAGCAATAATATTTCATTCTATTTATTTGAGTTAAAACTTTTACTTTACTAAATATAATACTCAATTTTCATTGTTTAGGTTATAGTTTTATATTTCCTTATAACTTTGACATCTAGAAAATAGAATGACTATAAGTTAAATAAATTTGTAATATTAAGAGTAATAAATAAACTAATATATCAATAATAATAATTTGATATAATTATATAATTTGATTATGAGCTCTTTATCTATATGTTTAAAATATCATTCATATTTATTAAGGCAATTAAAATAATAATTAACTTCTAAATCATCTAATATATAATAATATTAAGTAACCATATAGAACCTTTAAATTTATGTAAGTTTTTATTTATTTTTAATTTAAAATGTATCATTAAAAAATAAAAAAAAATAAAAAAAATTTAACAAACACATTACCTTTATGGCCTTTTATTTTTAAAATATTCTAGATATTTATTTGTTTCTAAATAAAAAGATTCAAGGTACCCACAAAGTTATACTAAATAATTCTTTTAATGACATTAAAAACGCCTATAATATGCTCTCGATACTATCGGTATATGTTATTCATATATCTAAAATAATAATATCTAAATCAAATAATATCTTCAATATATATAATATAAATAAAAACTTTATAAAAATCGTTCTTTAAAAATAAAATAAATTATTCATGTTTTAACAATATTTCGAAAACAATAAAATTCTTAATCCTCAAACTACATTATTTTTCTTATAATTAAATTACTATTCGTAGATAAAATTTTCAATTCATATTTTCTCATATACTTTGCTGTTTTTCTACTGACCGTCACCTCTATGTACAACTCTCTCTACCCGTGCCAGACGTTCCCTTGTTGAATTCATAACACCAATTTTTTTCACACACTACGTCTAACTCTCCTCTCATCTCCAACAACAAACAAAGTCACTATCTACAATTCATTTTGATTCTCTTCTTTATCCAAATCTAGCTCTATCTCTCAATCATACGTCGCTTCACAATACATACTATCTCTGATCATACATCAGCTTCATCCACGTCACATGTCTCCTATCATAAAACATGTTAACCTAACCAGCACCGCGAGCCACCCTACCTGGCAACCACTTTTTCATAACTAGCACAGGGTTTACTTATTTCAGTTCTGGTATGCTTATTTTACCATGGCATCCATCTATCGCCTATCTAATATAATAATTCTTCTCAATGTACGATCTTTAACTTACTCATTTTTCTGAAAAATTCTTTATATCAATCTCACAGAAAAGTAAAGCTAATGTTAGTCCTCATAATAACTAGCCTATTCAATCATCAAGTATTATGCTCTGAAAAATCTATTATCAAATTCTACATAGAACATTCAGGCCCTCTTAAACCCCTCGGGCACACCTCGGCACCTGCTAACGGGCCGGCCGCCTATGACGGGCGGCCTCGGTGCTCGCCCGCGGCGCCAGCCGACATCTTCTCTCTTATCTATATCTATCTATTCTCTCTTCTCTCTTCTCTTCACCGTTCCCTAAGTTTTTTTTCTATTATATTAATTCATTAATTAAATCATATTTCTCTTACTAATTTGTTTCAATTAGGTAATATTATTAGGTAATCATTAGGTAATCTTTTAATCACTCTTCTATATCATTAACTCAATTTTTTTATGCCGTTGTAGCCCCCTAAAAAATCCACTCCCCGGGCCAGCTCTCTTCGTGTGGGAGTATGATTGAGAAAGCGCTCTCTACAGATTTCCCCATTGCCGGCCTCGTGAAGAACCCGCCGACAGAATCTTTGAGCAGATGAGGGTGTAAAATTTGGCCAAGTGTTAAATCTACATTGTCCATCTGCCTCTAGAAGAGTCATTTAACCACGCACCACTGCAGGATGGTCTGAAACAAGCAAGGTTGAAATTTATTACTCCATATTTGTAATCCATTCTTTGCCTGGCGTTAAACATCTCTCATACCACTTCTGTGTGAAGAATCTCATAGCTGTTACCCTACCTCCTGTTATCCTGTACATAGCGGGGTGCCGAGAGTACATCTGGGTAGTGGTGCTTGTACACGAGCGCGAGTGTACCGTTCCGCTGTGCTTTCCCGCTGCTATACAACTCGTTGTCGGCATCTCCATTAGTTAGTAGTAGCACTAAAGCATTCAGTGTGGTGTTACCAGCTCGAATGTAGCGAGGTCAGAGTCCAGGTGGCCGTCCGGACGCAGTTCATGTTAGTTAGTTATTATGCTTTATGAAGTCTAGATCAAGCTAGGGTCCCGGTGTCACGCTCGGGTGAGTTACCAAGGCCGACGTAGCCTCACCGCTCCGCTAGATCCGATATGCTGAATGCAAAGTCCACGTCTCAGAGAGTCGGTCTGGAGAGTGCAAGGAGGAGACTGAGAATTAATAGGGGAACAAAAAGTAGAATGCAGTAAGGTTTCGGTCACAGTCTATCCCAGGACTGTCACGTTTTTTATATGCACAGTGCCTAAGAGAGTTAGCTGTGAGATGAGATTTCCACACTCATTATGTTTTGTTTCTGTATTGCGTAGGCCCAGGCGTGTTTTATTGGGTCCCCGGCGCCACGCCTCGCAGGCTAGTCCAGGTCGTCCAGACTAACGCGTGCTGGCAGTTTAGTTGGTTGTAGTCTTTCGATGCAGGCGCTTTGTTGCATTAGTTTTTTGGCGCATACGTCTATTCGGCTCGGTTGACAGGGGCCGCCCTAATAGTTGGTAATAGACGCTTTTCTGATGCATATTTTATCCCTCGTCCCCTCCTCTGACCCAGTCTCACGCACGCAATCCGTAAGCGCATATAAGCCACTACAGGTCCCGCCTTCCGGACTGACGCAGGCCCTTCTGCCGTAAAATCGCCGGCGCCGCCTTGCACCTTGCGTTCATTGACGCCGTTGCGTGTCATAGGGTCCTAATAACGGAGATGGGCTTTCAAAATATATATCTATATATACCATATATAATAAGTTAATACTATATATATATATATATATATATATATATATATATTATTATATAATATATACTATATATATATATATATACTATATAAACTATATTTATATAGATATATTATCATATATCTATATATATTTATAGTAATACATTATTATATATTATAACTATATATATATATTATCTATATCTATATAATATATATATATATTAATATTATTATAATATATTATGTATGTATATTATATTATATATAATACTATATATATTATATAATATATATATATATATATATATATATATAATATATATATTATATATATATTATATATATAATATATAATATAATTATATATATTATATATATATA
>JABUQX010069956.1:0-10655 GCA_015478945.1 Trachelipus rathkii | reverse complement strand
GTTATTACTTCGTTATTAGATTTGGGGTGTTTAACCGTTTTCGCATTTATCAGTAAACGCTTTCGCGCGTTTTCGTGCGCCGCTTCATATATATATATATATATATATATATATATATAATATACTGCTTATATATATATATATATATATATATATATATATGTGTAATATACATATATGTTTATACATATATGTTGTAATAATATAGCATAGCATGTATATAACATAATATAGCACATATGTATATCTAACTATCTTCACCAGCACCATGTATATGTATGTATGCTGTATGATCTGACCTTGGTTTGTATACACTAAATCCCACCCAGTGTATATATTTGCTGCCTGCCAATAATATGAATAATTATAGTATATATATAACCAATAATATTATATATAATAATAATATGTATGTAATATAGATAATAACATAATAACATAATATGTATATATATTCTTCAACTGTAATAATAATAATAATAATAATATATATATGTATATATATTAATAATAATAATAATAATATATGTAATATTTGCTTCAACCAGCAACAACTATGTAATCCACCCGGGATAAAACGAAGTTAAAAAAAATAGTGAGCGGAGCTTTCGAATGGACCGCCTTTTTCTCATCCGGGGTCAGCTTTTTTTCATTCTTAATAAAAACTTTAGTAATAAAGCAGCTTCAAGCAGAATACTTCATCCTTTCACCTTTCTAATTTTAGCACTGTTACTGAAATTTCCACATGAGGATTAATCAGAATAAAATTTTTGGTCGTAGTGTTTATCAGTTATATATATATATATATATATATGTATATATATATATACTAATAATATGCTGTATGCTTAATAAGTATGCTATATGCTATATATATATATATATATAGTAACCATATATATATACACCTTATATATATCTACCTCTTATTGCTTTATCCCCTATGCTGGGGTAACACGGGGAGCCACAGGAAATCGAACTTTAAGGCCGGCTATCCCCAACCAGCGCCACCAGCGTGTTCGCAGTCGAGTTTTAGTTCTTGCTCCCAGGAAGATAAACGTCCCAACTGCTACGCGGATTTGAACCAGCGTCCTCGTATGAGAGGCGGAGACTCAATCTCCTGCCACGAGGCGTTCTATATATGTATATATATATATATATATATATATATAACTCATAGTTTGTTCACTTTTTATTATACATCAGGTTTATTTTTAGAGTTTTCGAACCAACGCATATCAGCTGCCCAGCAACAGCTCCCAGCCTTTGCTCCCAATAATATAATAATATGTAGTAATAATAATACACCCTTAATAACCAATGTATGTATATACATCGTATAGACGAAATAAGTATATTTTTAATAGCAAGTATGAAAGAAATAATAGTAATATGTTTATAACAGCAGCATATGTAATATATGCTATACTTTGCTCTTTCTTCACCCAATAACCCGCTGCTGCTGCTTATATGTATAGCCAATAACCTTATGTATATATATATATTTTATATATAATATATATATTTATACTATATATATTATTATAATAAAAATAAAGATTTCTCCTGTTATTAAAAAAGCTTTTTAAAACAAAATAAAGAAACATAATGTTATAACCCATGAAGATTAGTAAAAAATAAATTAATTTGAACAGTTGATATAAAGAAACACTAAAAATAAAATAAAAAATAAAAATAAAAACAAAATATAGAATAAATGAAACTAAAAAACAAAAAAAAAAATAAAAAAAAATTTGATCAATAAAAAAATAAATTTCTTCGTCTTCATTTATTAAATTTTTTTATCCGCTTCCCTTTTATCCTTTATTCCATTGTAATTGTATTAAAAAAATAACAGACGTTCCCTAATTGACCTTAACAAATGGGTATAATTGGGATCACGTACAAAATCTTTTTATTTATTTTTAGGATCATACGAAGATAAAAAAAAAAGGTAATTTTCCTTACTCTCTTAATGTCTTAAGCTTTACATGGACGAATGGGTTGTGTAGATACAGTCATATCTTTTTCTTTGTTATATGTAGTTTAGTTGGTAGGATCAAAGGTGTTTGTGAAAAGGCAGTCATGTGTAAATATAATTCATATATTTCCTTTTTCTTTTGGAATCCAAGGCGTTGTGTAGATACAGTCATTTAGTTTTTCTATTATTAGATATGGTGTGTAGGTAAAATCAAAGGTGCTGTAGAGATACAGTCATGCGTGTGTTTTCTTCAGAATTAAAGGTGTTGTCTAGATACATTCATATATATTTTTTGATACACTGTGTAGCTAGAATCAAAGGTGTTGTATAGATATAGTCATATTATCTCTATGTTACATAGGTATTGTGTAGATACAACCATATATTTCTGTAAATACAGTCAATTTTTTTCTGGTTGACACATTGTGTATCTATAATCAAAGGTTTTAAGTTTCACATGGATGCAGTCACCTAATTTCTATGTTATTTAGGTATTGTGTAGATACAACCATACATTTTTTTAAATAAAGTGTTCTGTATTATAAAGTCAAATAGTTTTTTTTATATGCTGTGCTGATAGAATCCAAAAGTGTTGAATCGATACAGGTATTTTTATTAAAATTTTGTATTTTTCCCACTTTAGAAGGTATTTTATTTTAACCAATAAGCATAAAGATAATGATGCCAGTCGCTTCAAACGGTTGTAATACGAAGAGGCTAATTAAAGAAATGTTAAAGTTTAAATCTATGTAAACTAATGTAACTCAACATAACCTTACTTAACATATCATAACCTCACTTAATGTAATTTATTTTTATATTCATAATTTATTTCACTTTGCATTGTTTAAAAAAAAGCACGCGCATGAGGCATTTGTAGATTTTTTGTTCGCGATAATATACATGAAAATATGCAACCAATTTTCTTTGCTCCACAAAAATTTCAGTACCATGTTTACTAGTTACCTCTTCATATATAACATATGATTAATTTGGATATCCCTGTTTTTTAGTAATAGCTTTGCTCTTCTTCTTCTTTTTGCTTAACCAATAATATGTATGTATTATAAAAAGACAATTTCACAGATTAAATTTCAGTATCTTGAAATATATAAAAGAGTAATTAATTGTATAAATATATTTATATATTTTTGATATCTGATATTTTTAATTACAATTTTTACAATATAAATACTTTATTATGAAACATAGTTTAATATAGTATAATAATATAGTATAATATAGTACAGTACTCATTATTGTTTACTCAACACATATTTATGGTATATAGTGTAAAAGTTACAAAATAAACATTATTGTATATTACATGAATACTATATTATACTATATTATATTATACTACATTATAACAAGCTTTCTTGTTAATCTTTACTTTACTATGTTATACTAGAAGTGAATTATTAATTAAACTTATGTGAATAATACTATACTATACTATACTATACTATACTATACTATACTATACTATACTATACTATACTATACTATACTATACATTTAATATAATTTCTTACTATACTATACTATACTATACTATACTATACTATACTATACTATACTATACTATACTATACTATACTATACTATACTATACTTTCTTATTATTCTATTATAGATTATGAATAACTGTAATATGCTACAACAGAATTATTGATTAAATTTAAGTGGTTAATACTATACTATACTATACTATACTATACTATACTATACTATACTATACTATACTATACTATACTATACTATACTATACTATACTATACTATACTACTCAATCGCATGTTTATAAATAAATTTAAAGAACGATATTCATAGAATCCCTGTGAACCGTTTAAGCATGCGATGTCTTTTTATTTCGTATCGTTTCAAAATATTTCAGTTCGAATTGTAGTATTTTTTTTCTGTATTTAATTTTATAAAGATACTTTTTTTAGAAGCATGATATATAATATATTAATATATTATATTTTAAATATATATATATATATATATATATATATATATATATATATATATATATATATATATATATATATATTATAACTTAGATATCAAATATATAAGTATATATATACTGCCTACTCCAATGTCCGGACCAGGAAGTCTAAAAAAGAGTCGGGAACGGGTTTTTTAAAAATTGATACGGAGTCGGGGTGAGCAAAAATATTTCCAAGTTCTTCAGCCCTGATTAACCTGCCCCAAGAGCGACTAGAAAAGTTTTCTTAAATTTCAGAAATAAAATATTACTCCAATTTCTTTATTGTAATTTAAAAGAATGGTGTGATTTTCGTATATCTTTTAATCATCAATTATCGAGTATAGAAACGAATCCATCATAATAACAGCGGGAAAAACTTGCTGATATAAGGTTCTCATATATCTATATATACAAGCCATCCCTCAAAATTCAACCGTACTCATCGTGGTGAAGGATGTATTTGTCTGAAGAAATACCAAACAGGCTAACACGGCTCTGGTCAGGAGATAAACCCAGCAGGCAACTCCAGTTTTCTTCATTTCTTTTGATCAAGATAAAAGTGAACTGGGTATAGTATCGATCAGTGAGCCCCCCTTTGCTAGGACGCACCCAATATGATAATTTGCTCCAGCAAATTATATAGTTTGATCCCCTTAAAACAGTATTCTTAATCATATTTTTTGTTCAAAATTAATACACCACTCACGGCAGGGCTCTTTTCAAGAAAGGGCAAAAAAACTAAACAAAAAATTAAATCCATCATCCTCTTGTCTAACGCAACTCCACTCAGGTAGGACGCACGACTGTTGGCTTTTTAAGAAGCAACAGATTGAATACACAGAAAAAACAGTTGAAAAGGCAGAGCTTCCGCAAGACATGTGGCTTTACATAAGACTGTAAGAGAAGAGATAAGTGTCCCAGTGTCGCGTCTGAGAGAAAGCAGAGTCAAGGATGTCAGAATAAGAAGGCGGGACCAGCCTATTTTCAGACTCTTAGGCTAAGCTTCAACCCTCATACCAAAAGAAGGTGGAACCGGAGCCACCCAATGTCGAGAACAGTATACGATACATGAGGTAGGGATAAGATTTTTTCAAATAATTGGAGAGAAGTAACTGAGTAGAAGAAAAATCTACACGCAATTGAACAGAGTCGCCTGCTTCTTTAAAGTCACCTTGTAAACCGTTTGTAGTATGAGTGTTCCAAAGACAGGTTATTGTCAAAAAATCCTATACCTAAGATCATGTCAATAAACAAAAAGAATATATCGCTTAACATTTGAACATTAGTTCAATGATGAAATCGTAAATGAAAACTTAAGCATTTAAATATCAAATCGAGTCCTTACTACTCATTACAATTCTTGTTATTGCGAAGATAATACATATTATACTATTACTATATCTATATCATATATATATATTATATTCATTATACTATATAAATATAATATACTATTAGTTATATATATATCATATATTCATACTAATATTATATAGTAGGCCAGCCCTCTAGAAGAGCCACAACTCCCATCATTCCTCAAAACTCTGACAACAGCTTACGGGCAAGGAATACATTGCTAGAAATCCCTGCACAAATCTTTACCGAGGAAACAATGTAAAAAAAAATAAATAAATTAAAATAAAAAAAAATCATTATCTCGAAAACTACAAAAGCTACAGGCAATGCATGAAATACATTTTGGATCTTAATTGTTTTGATTTTGGCTTAGGAAAAAGTTTAAAAAAAAAAAAAATTAACAAAAGAATTGGACCTAAGTTCTTTTTTTGCATACAGATGACGGACATGCATATATATATATATTTCTGTAAAGGTATTACACCGGCATTTCAGGGGGCTCGAGCCGACACGAACAACAGGGGGGGACGTTTTCCAGTTTTGGGGAGGGGCGGAGAACCCCCGCGACACCCACATCACCAAATCAGAGCGGGGTTTCCGGAGACCCTCCGAGGAGGGGGGGAATTAGTCCTACCCCGTAGTTCCCGAAAGGCCCGAGAGACCGACTCCTGCCATCGGCTGCCGCCTCATATACCCTTGGGGTATTTTAGTTAAAAAAAACGCGACAAACAACCTTTCAATAGAGTCAACTATTTATTTTTCTATCTGTAAGGATCAAGTAACGATTAAAAGGTCTCATAAATAGGCCGAATCTTATCAATTATTACCTATAATTTATATTTAGTTAACAATAATCTTTTTCTATCTTGTTCTTTATTTCAATTATTCCTCAATCCCAACAATATGTCTAAGTTCTTTTTGAGACTATAATTTTTCTTTCTTTTATTTTTGACATTTTTCCCGCACTAAAATTGGACCCAGTCTATCCTGCAAGAGACCAATGTGCATTCCTTTTCTGGGTAGCCTTCGTTGCTTAGTTTGTAGCAGGATATCTAATTAGTGGCTCTCCTAGGGCCACTGAAACGCAGCTAATACTATATAATATAGTCATCATCCTTAGATAAACTTTAAAACTAGCCACAAAATATATTATAGCAATAAAATTTTAATAATAACATGCTCGTATATTACGATCTACGATATATATATATATATAGTATATACTATATATATAACTATATCAAAAAAAAACAATTATATTTATATAATGTATGATATACTTTATTAAAATTTATGTTCAAATCTGTTATAGAATATTATTATCCATAAATATGTTCTTGTATTAACTGTGTGTTATGGTCTTGAAAGTTGAAAGGGTTTGAAATAACGACCTTTTGACTTTAATTAAAAAAAAAAAAAACAAACTAATGTGAATTCATTTATTCTCATTTATTCCATTCTTATATAAAATAACCATTAATAATAATAATATAATAATAATAATAATAAAAAAATATAAAAAAAAAATTTAAAGTGAACAACTTAAAAATTATATTTTGATATCCCATTTCACTTGATGGTTTGTTACATATAAATGAAACCTCAAGCGAAAGCTCGAAGTCATGCTTAGCTCTGCAAATTGTGATGCAAGAGAATTGACGAGAATTAAAAATTAGGATTGGCCGACGGTGCCAGACCCTTCTCTATACACAATCTAAAGGAGCAAGACTGTGTTCTTTTCTCTGCCTATTTAGGCAAATAAAAAAACAATTTATTAACAGAGAATTTTCGGAATAAATATTTATCAACATTTTCGACCATTGTTGTAAAATTTAATTAAATCCTATAAAATACATATATAAAGTCTTTAATTTATAATTTAGAGAGTTATTTAAATGCACAAAAATTTTGGCCTAGGAGCTGCTACTGTATGCTGTTAAGGAGGTCAAGGAGTATTATACAACTAACATTGTATCACAAAAGGTAATCTCTCATTTTTCTATCATATCTATCCAAGACAAAAAAAGGACAACTCAAGTTTCCTTACTATGTGAATAAACACTGTAAATAAAGGTTGCAGAAAATTTTACAGATTCGGTTTTTGATTTGCTGTTAATTCCCAATCTTGGTCTCCCTTCATTGCATAGTAAATGCAATGTAGAGGGTGAAAGCGGGATACTCAACTATTAAATATTAACTAATTTGTCTTAACTATAGATACTTGAATTAAATAAATAAATTGAATTTCAAAAATTTTTTGAATACAATAATAATTCAAAATTCAAATTCAAAAACAATTTTTTCAATACATGCAAAATCCAAATTTAGTTACTAATATACAAGGCATAGACGATAAATTATTACTATCTATATTGACAAATATCTTTACAGATTGCACTACCATGGCAAATCGATATAGTCTCCGAAATAACACAATTAATCATTCCTAGATAGTGAGAATGATCTAACTTATTGGCAATGAACCAGTTATTGTACCAAACTGTCCTGATGGAAATGCCGCGAAACATATCACTTTAAGATAATAATGAGGCTTAAGAACATAATTGAAAATCAACCATGTAAATACGCCAAATTAATACCATACTATAAGGAATAAATAATGGAAATAATAATAATGAGTAAAATAAATAATAAATACATATGAATAATAACGTAATAATAATAATAATAATAATACATAATAATAAAATCAATAATAATACAATAACAATGATAGTAACAATAAAAAAAATAAAGAATACAATAAATACAATAAAAATAAATAATAAAACAAACTTATCATATATAATAATCTATATACATATAAATAAATAATAATAAATAATATGGTAACAAAACATTGAATCATTAGCTATCAGTAACTCAAAAATTTAGTAATCAATAATAAAATAAGTAATAATCTTAAAAAAATAATATTATGAATCCTTGCAATTTGATTATCCTATACAGAATAATCATTCAATTAAAGCCCCGACCATAACCACCACTACCGCTCAGCCTACTATTACTACTGTATTCCCTTAACACTAACCCATCCAACTTAATACTAACTAACTCAATTATTAAACTGTCATCAATAAAGTAAGAATATAGCATTACGACTCATTAACTAGGTTCAATAATACAAAATAATAATAAATCATGCTCAATAAATATAATCAATAATCAATAATACCGAAACTAAACAATAATAATAATATAAATCACAATAGACTACTCAACCACTAACAAATACGTACCTACACCACCACTCTACTACACTTTACATAATATAATATAATATAACTAAGTAATAATTAACTAATAAAAAATAATAATATTAATAATTCGAAAATAAACTAAAATGAGTCAAATCAAAAAAAATATTATTATACCAACATTTATCATGCTTTAGTTAAAAATTCTAACGATATATTAACTGTTTAAGTTTCTTTCAAAATATCTAGATAAAATAATAATAAATATAATTAGCATTATAATAACTAACTCAATGACATACATAATGAATAATAATAAATATATAAAAATAATTAACATAAAATATACAGTAATAATGATAATAATAAATAGTAATGAAACAGAATAATAAATAATAAAATGAATATAATAATTATAATAAAATTATAGTAATAAAAATAAATAATATTACATCAAGACGGTTTCTTTCCATTAAAGTTTATATTCCAAATCCAGATTACATCATATTAAATACAAAAAGTTCTGTAAAGGGGCGTATACCACTAGGCCAGGGTTCCTATTATACTTGATCTTGTTTAGAAATTATTTGTCAATTTGTAGATTTTAAAATGATAGGAGGGTTAACCGTTGGTTTAACAAACTCCTAAAACATTTTCCAAACTTGCCCAAGTTTGCTTTATAATCCATTGGTTCTACCATTTCCTAAAGGACTCGTATTTAGCTTGCTTTACCCATTCCTTGTTTGTGGGCAAGGAAATTTCCTTCAGTAAGATTTCTTGGAGACAGCGCGAAACATAGTTTTCCCTTTAACGGCTCTAAATCCAAGTCCACCAATTTTAATTTTGCTTTATGTAGAGCTGCATTTCACAATTTAACGGTATGTGAAGTTGAAAATATAACAAACTCAGTTACATTACCTTCATTTTGATGAACTAACTTTTCATTAATCGATGAGACAACTCGTTTTTTCCATATCTCCCTTTTTCTACGAGAAAACTGTATATCAAATTTAATTATAACTTAAAGATGGTAACTCCTAATGTCAAAATTAAGTTTATATTAATTTGTCCACGATACCTGCACATATCATTTCCAAGGAGAATCTGAATAGCATGCTTAGAACATAGAATTAGTTATTTTCTATGGGGATCCCAGCAAGGGTTGGTGACAGATAAAATTCCCAAGAAATAATCAAAGGAACAGAGACCGAAATTTGATTTTTTAATATTTACCCCAAGAGCTTTCAAAATCCTGGGTATTGGGAGGAAGATATATATTATAGATAACCATACTCATTTTCCCAAAGTAAATCTGAACAACTATATTCTATAGCTTCTTAATTAATATTATGAGGTGGATAAGACACAAGACGAAGAAACTCCAGTCATAACACCTTCTCTATTGCAGTTTTTATCCTTCCTATAGAATGTAGTATTATTGTTGAAAATCTAGTCTTTATTTAAATAGGTTTCTTATAAAAGTCAAGATCTGAGCATTTTCTGATGAAAAGTATTTCAAAAATGGTTTAATTTGTGTATATTTTAGACAAGGAAAATAACTACCCAGGTTTCTAATAAGAAATTTAATTCAATTGTGGAGCAAGATTCGGAGCCCAGGTTTAAATGTTGAAATATCGTGTTATAGCAGCTAGTTGCACGAAAAATGACCACAATGCGCAATCATTAGTTAGCGTCTCTGGCTTATGAGAGGCCTAACACTAGAAACTGCGCTGATAAAGCTGCCACGGTTGCCAGCGTCGGCTACAGCATCCTCATCCAGTGTTAGTCGGTGAAGAGTCGGACAAGATAACGGCTAGGCCAACGAACTAGCCGAAAACGCAATCTTCTATCTGCGGACGTGGGCGCAAGAGCATGACGAAGAGGAGGTTGCAGCGGGGTAGAAGGAAGCGGTGGCAGTAGGGAAGGGGTAGAGGTGGTGAAGACTGGAGGGGAGGGGGAGAGGAGCAGCAGTAAAGGTGCGTTGAGAGAGGGGAATCGAAACACCTGGTAGAGTCGGGAAATTCGGAGAATACGGAGGATCAGTCTTTACGGAAGATGCCTTGAAACGATCAATGCTGACGACGGACGACTGACGGAAGCTGGA
>JABUQX010069955.1:50000-69318 GCA_015478945.1 Trachelipus rathkii | reverse complement strand
ATTTCTATATTATTATTATTATTATTATTAATTATTATTATTATTTTTATTATTATTATTATTATTATTATTAATTATTATTCATTATTATTTAATTTTATTTTATTATTATTAATTATATTACATTATTTCTTTTATATTGATTTTACATCACCTTTTATTGTCAAAATAGCAGGTTCGAAAATAAGAAAAAAGGGGATTTAATGTTGTGTTATTTTATATAAGTTTGCAAAGTGAGTATAGTGAGTAGGGAGCAACTTTGGATTTTTGTATGTTGTAAACACTATACTTGGTTCAATCTCATACATTTATAAATTACTATAACTACCTATAATATGTAATTCTCATTGTATGTAGTTTTTGAAGGGCAAAAGATTGTTATCTATGTTATAGGATGATCAGTAGTTGACAGGGCAGGACATAGTTAATTATAAAGATTTAGAAAAACGGTTGACTATTTCTGGCGTACTCTACTAAAAAAGTGTTATGACTGATAATAAGAAAAAATAGGTGATTGCTAAGTGTATGAGTATAGTAACATTCCGGCACAGCACGTTAACAAAAGTCTCAATGGGTTAACTTTGCCTACTACTAAATAATTTTTGTAGTATTAGTCATATAATCGTCGTAGCTTATATATAGTGAACTCTTTTACATAAGAATTATCTCATACACAGAAGATTCTAAAAATCTCGAGCTATATATATTTATTAAACATTATTTTTAATATATCACAAAAACATATAAATAAAAAATAATAAAAAACATAATAATATTATAATTTTTATATATAAATTCTTTATTTTTAATTTTCCTGTGTGACAGTAATTAATGATTGTATACCTTTATAATTAATTTTATAATATTCATAGGTATAACCGACGAAGATGAAATGCGTAGGCACTAAATACTAGCGCCTTATAGAATCTGGTTAATTAATATATATTGAGTCTATGATATACAGCATATTTTTAAATATACTGAATAAGAGATGTAATTATGGCGAAAGTTGTGACTTCATAACGAAGTTTCATAAAAGGAAATACTCTATATAATAAGAGTAATACGTATTTTGTTACTTAGTATATAATAAAAAGTAAAGTATTGTGAAAGAAATAATACACGTTAATTATTCTAATTTAATTAGTTCACTCTTATATCATTAATAGGACATATATCAAAGTCTTATTGTAGCTTAATTAATATAATATTATATTAATATATATATATATATAATTAATATATATTATAATATATATATATTACTTATATGATATATATATATATAATATATATATATATAATAATATATATTATATATATATATTATATATATTATATATAATATGATATATATATTATATATATAATATTAATTATATATATATATAATATATAATATATATATATATATATATATATATTATATAATATTATATATTAATTTATATATTAATATATTAATATTATACATATATATATATATATATATATATATATATATTATAATATATATTATATATATATATATATATATATATTAATTATATATATATATATATATATATATATATATAATTATATATATATATATTATATATTTTTAATTACTATATTATTAATATATATATAATATATATATATATATTAATTAATATATATAATATAATTATATATATATATATATATTATATATATATATATATATATATATATGTATATATAATCCTAATTTAAAGTTCATATTGACTTATTATTAATTGAGTGGATTATGAATTTATATAGTACAGTGCTAGCTACTTAATAGTATTATTAGTAAATACAAGAATTAGTAGTCATATCGTAATAGTACCGGCATATCCTGGTGCTATAAAAGAAGTTAATGGTTATTAATTAGGTATATATCTGATAAATAAGTCTATACTCTTACATTTTATATATGAGGCTTAAGTGTTATAAGCGTTATATTACGGGTTATAAATTGTACTCATATTAATAATAAATAAACAAAAGTATTCTCACTAAGTATGTATATATATATTAATCTATTGTAAGACTACATTCATTATAATATACTATTCTCAAAGGCATTTTGTCTGATATCATAAATTATAATATATTTTATTAATATAAAATGATAATCTATTATTGGTAATTGTTACAGAAGGTGCTTCTAAAAACAGATATTATTAATAATAAAAATAATCTTTCATAATAATAAATATAAAAATATAATATTAATAATGGAAAGTAATAATAAATAATAAATTAATGATCGTTTTCTTTACGAAAAAAAAAGTTACAGCTCTCAAAGTTTGGAATTTTCCCCTATAGGGTTATGATAAAAATAATATAGATCACGCGAATTTCTTTTTTCATCGTGAGTAAGTATTAACTAAAATATAGCTCAGGAATTAGACTTAGTTAAAAGAATATAGTAGTAAATGCACATGGTTGTCAGAACTCATCTAGGTTTAGCTAATACGTTCAGTAGTTTATATATATATACAGACTCAGTTTGACTACTACTTAATCACACCCTATTTATTCGTGAGTTATATGAAGGAATAGAATGAGATATTGCTTTAACTTATGGAATTAAGTCTATGTATGGGTATAAGGACGAATCCGTGTTAATATTTCAATCGTAGGATATGTTAATTAATTATAGTAGAATGGGCGGTCACCCGACGATGAGCTGAGTAGCCCGCTTAAACTATATAACCGTCAGTATTATACTACTTTGCATTGGTACTTTCAAACACTACGTAATGAATATATTTAGAATGTTAATGCTCCTAAACGGTACTAATCAATATACAACCCATGTATATATATAGGTTGTTGATGCGATCTTAAAGAGAGAAGGAGCGATACCGAGTGAGCAGTGAGCGACTCACGACGCGCGTGCATGTACATACTCACTATCCAATGTTATTTATTATTATATATATTAACTGATCGAAGATTGATTTATCCCGTAAGGATAAAACGGAATTCTAGAGTCGAAAACAGATCCTGTAAGTGAGATCGTTTATTCTCGCAATATCTACGACTTCGTGATTCTCAGTACCACAGGTTTCTTCTTCGCATTTCCACGGTTCTGAGTATCCTGAATATATTAATAGTACTATTACTACATGTAGTTAAGAGTTAATCAGTATCGCATTTTCAAAACTTGGCATGCTATGTTACTATTGAAAAGGTATATAAACTGATACTCCACATATATATATATATATATATATACGATTTTTGGTGACCTATGTGTATAGTAACTACCTAATATGGAGAGTAGTGTTATGCCTCACTATAGCGAGCACAAAGAGTATAAATTCGTGTATACTCTATGAAGAACCAGTGTATAGTAGTATATATACTTAACGTATCGGGCTAAAGATTATTAGTGATTTTAGTAAGGTATATCATACTATTTATATACGTAATCTACGTACGGTAGAACCTCAATAAATTTACGATCCTCATTAGAAGAATTCTACCAAAACCTCTAGAGAGAAGTGGTATCGACAATAGTGTGTACCCCCAAAATATCATGAAAACTGTGTGAGAGTCTAGTAATGTAGGACGTTGTTATTACTTATATGTGAAGAGATGAGAGAAAGATGTAACAGTGTGAGACTTGAATATAATGCAGAGTATTCAGTGTGTGAGGAAAGTTAAGTTATGGTTGTGCATATAGTTCGTGTAATACTCAGATTAATTCAGAGATTAGTCCAGGTACACAACTTAGAGAGAATAGGTGTCACAACTCCTGATAAAAAATAAAGAATGAAATTGCAACCTATTCAAAACAGAGATAATAATAATAAAGGATAAAGTGGATGAATCTGTAATCCCTTTTTAAATGCTAATATAATTGTTATATAAATGAATATATCATACTTCATTATAGGTTAGTCTCCTTACTCTGAGTCTATTGTACTCTATATTATTATTATTATCTCAGTGTTGCTTGATGTGATTGATTTCAATCTCATGTGATGCTCGGATTGATTCTATATATTATTTTTATATATATATTTATTATTGATTAATCGATATACTATAATGTTTATATGTTATCTTAATTATTTATTTTATTGGAGTGATCTAGTATATAATTTTTTCGTGTGTATTGGAGAAAGTCTCAAATAAAGGTGGATCTCTTATAGCAGTTAAAATTATATCCTGTTATTTAAATTCTTTAATTTATATATCCATTTATCATAATTTATTTATTTATTGCATTTATTTAAATATGCCCATTATTGAATTGCTCTGAGCACCTGTTCCTTTGTCTGCAGATAGCTAATTTTAGGAAGATAACAACCTTCTGAATCGGTCATAGAGTAGCTGTTAAAGGAATGAGAGGCAATTATGTTCGCAGTGACGAAAGGCATAGAACTGTGCTGAGAGAGTCACATGTTAACAAACTAACTTCTCTTCAAAGAAGGGGATAATATTGACTGGAAGTTAGAATGCACATATGATTCAATATAACAAAATGTTCTATAGAGAAAAACATTAGGTTTAGGTTTTATGCTTCCCTAAACAATCAAAAAAAAAAAAAAAAAAAAAAAAGTCGACTTGGCATAAAAGTAAATATTTTTTATTGAAAATAATAAAAATAATTATAAAAATTGAAGGTTTTCGTTAATTATTTTAATTTAATTCTATATACCGTGATAAATTCACATAGGATCAACCGAAAAATATAGCTGAAATTTTCAATTTTGAAATGGTTTTTGTTTTTTGGTGATTAGTGAAGTGCACAAATATCGACCTTCTTCTTTTTTTTTTCCTTTTTGATATTGTTTATAGGAAAGGAATAAGCTTAAAACTTTTACTTAGAACACATCTTAATTGCAATTTCTATTTCGAGATATTGGAACCGAATTACTGAAACTTCACAACAAGCAGCTCAAGATACAGAAAAACAATCGAAATTGGCGTTTAGAACCCATAGAATTAAGTCTTTATATGAAATTTAATGTAGTGGACAACACAAATTAAATAAAAGATATGGTAAATTGCTTTTAGCAATTTTCTTAAGAAGAAATCGAAAATTTCCTATGAAAGATTTTTTTACGACAAATGAATTTCTATGAAAGAAGAAAAACTTTTATGGAACAATAGTACAAGAAAAAACAAAAAGATTCAAATAAAATTTAACTATCCTCTTAGAAATTTGAACTAAAGAAATGTGTATTTAACTGTATCATGATGTTGATCTTGAGAGTTGAAGCTGATGATTTATTTTTCTTTTTTTAGCGATTGTCTATGCAACGGGCTTCAAAAATTTACAAACTTCTGCAACTTGAACATTGAAAAACTTTAAAGATTACTACATTAAGGTCCAATTGTTGAAACAAAAGTTTTAAATTACAAATCACAAAGTCTAGAAATGCTCGATTGTTTCAGTATTGATAGTAAATAGACTATAATATATTATATTATATTATATTTATTGTATTATAACGTATATATATAGTATATAGTATATAATATATATATATATTATATATATTATATATATTATATATTATATATATTAGGTATATATATATATATATATATAATATATAATATATTATATATATATATTTATATAATATTATATATATCATATTATGTATATATATATAAGTATTGGACCCCAGGAATAGGATTAAAACTGACCCTGCTTCTGTGCTGTATTCAAGCTTCTTGAACTGAATCAAAGTGGTTGAAATATTGCTATTACGAATATAATATTAAAATTTCATTTTGATGATATATTCTAATAACATGACTTAAACCTTCTTGACTCGATTCAGAGGGAAACTGCAACACACACTCGAGAGGGGTCACTTTTAAGTCTTCTCATTCTTTCGTCCAGATACAGGGAGTATCTATATATATTATATTATAATATATATATTAATATATATATATATATTATATATATATATATATTATATATATATTATAATATATATATATATTAATATATATACTATAGCTTTTATAGGAAAATAGAAACAAACCTGTGAACTATAAGGTCTGCTTAGTTAGTAGATTTCCATTCTACCTTGTTTAAAAGAAGTTTTTTTTTAAATTGTTTAGAAAGGCAATTTTTCATGGTGTTCACATTTGTTAAAACTACCGAAATTTTTCTAGTTTACTTAGTTTGTTTTTCTTTCTCTTTCAATACAGGGAATTTTCGTAATTTTTTTGAAATTTCAGATGTTTTTTTAGTTTTTTATATTTTGGAAATTATGAGAATTCGAAGTGTACTAGGGCGTCTACTACGATAGCAGTCACTGGTTAGGAAAATTCCGATCTAGCATGATTTAGTCTTTACAAGGTAAATTGGTGAAGGGGCAACTTCTAAATTTATTGTGTAAGAAACTTCAAGGATATATCTACATTGTTCTTAGAAGTAAATCCTTAACTGAGTGATTAATGGGTTTATATTGCATTTATTTGTCTCCATTAACCCCATCCAGCACCTTCCTGTCCAGGTTGTGATCTTTGGACTATTGCTTAAGGTACATTTTGATATCAAATTTTGGATAAACATAACATAAAAGTCAAGTTAGTTATACAGAACATCAACAATTTAGTAGCATAGGAAGTTTTCACAGTATAAAGACTTACTCAGTATATCTGAATAATGAATATATAGTTCCCCAAAAGACCAAGCGTAGCACATCTTAACAGGAATAAAACTTGTTAAGTTAACAAAGTTCCACACTTAACATAGTAAAGTAACTAATGCATAAGCATAATGGAATTCTACTTTACATTTTCTAAATAATTATTTTATTTTTTTAAGCATTAAGACATTTCAATATTTAACAAAATTTTACCAATAAAGCGTGTGTAATTATCAATACAGACAATGAGTAGTAGCTCTAACGTACACAGAAAGTTTCCACATTAATAAGCTACAATAGCAATCAAACTGAAACTTAAGAAATAAAGTAAGACAACAAACTAAAACATCTTAAGCGAAGCAGAATAAGGCAGTCAAATATTACAAACGTACCAGTCGCACTTAACACCTGTAAAGTAACTACATGCATGCAATACGTAACTTATTCAAACTTTGTCAATAATGTCTCTAGCATAACAATGTTAATTTTACATTAACATAGTATTAACAAAAAAATTTAGCATAACTTAACTTACCAACATAATACCTAATGGATAAAGAAAAACAAAGTAAAGTTTTACTTCTGTAAATGCTAACTATGAACATAACAGACTTAACACCAAACAACAATAACAGCCATCATATCAATGTAGTCTAATACTCGAAAATACAAGAAATAGGAGGTATATAGTTTTTATACATAATAATTTTCATTGAAAAAGCGTTATATAAAACATAAAAAACATATAAATACATAAAGATATAAGTTTATTTTAAATATATTAATTCATCTGATCCGCGAACATAGGATTCAAGTTGGTATATCTCTTTATCTCTCTAAAGATTCAACATTCTTTAAAAGGATGAAGTATGATTGCTTCAGCACACTAAAGCATTTTTTCGACAATTATTTGACTTCAGCAGCAACTGCATCGTCTCTCATCTGATATCGATGTGGACTCGTTCCAGTCTGTAGTACCAGTGCTCCTGCAGACTGTAATTAATACGGAAATCCATATGTTCGGTATATATCATAGTTACACCATGTGCTATATGTATTATGTCCTCAAGTATGTCAACATCGTTAAGATTTGATGTTAATTCGTTTTTTATTTTAAGCAATGCTGGTAATACTCAGAAAGTTCGACTGTGAAACTATAACTATCATGAAGGTACTCACAATCGAGGGGTTTTCCAAGTATGTTGCGAACATAAGGGTTTTATACCGTCAATTATGAGAACGCCAGCGTCTATTCTATTATAACCTCTCACACTGTCACCTCTGATTGATATTTCACTACTCGTCGATCGGTACATAACTTATCCTCTAGCATGCAGCAGCGATGTCGATAATCTTGATGAATCCTTCAGCAAAACGAATAGAGGTTATATATTTGACCCTTTGGTAGGATTACAAAGCAATGTAATCTGTTCCATGCCGTTGAGAATTTAAGATATAAATGACACATCTGCTGAATAACGAAAGCTCCTTGTGAAGATATCACCAAAGTGTAGAGATGTGGGGAGATGACATCGTCGTACCAGTACAACGAAAAAATGTCCTACTGAAGGAAAATCGTATGCGTAAACAAACCCTTATAGGTAATGAGATTCTTTCTTTCAACCAATCAGAGAAAGTAAACAAGAATACAACGCACGAGCGAACATATCAGTTCAAGAGGGGTATATATTCTCGTTCGAGAACACACGAAGAAACAAAACAACAACAACAACAAAACAACAACAACAACAACAACAAACAACAACAACACAACAAGCAACAATAACATAGTACAAAGATAAGTTCTTTGGATATTAACCAATGAACATTATGCTAACGTAACATTTTTTCACATTATAAAGCTAACATAAATTACCTGAGTCTGAGAAAATAATGTACAACGACCGATCTCAACACAACTTAAGCAAATAAAATGTTACATTAACAAAGTTCAACAACTTAACACCTGTAAAGTAAATGACATTGCTAGCAAAACGTAACCTATTCATACTTTTACCAAACATATGCTCCAACATATTAACGTTAATTTTAGCATTGACACAAATGTGTAATATTTAGCAAAATTTTCATAACGCTTGTTTATACTTATCATACAGAGGCAGTGAAAGTATGCTAACGTCCCAAAGTATGCCAACATTAATAAAGCTAACAACATAACCTGAACTGAACTAAGAATACGATGTACAATGACAAACCCAACACACATACGCCAGAATAGAACCACTACATTAACAACTTTTGCACTTAACACAAAGTAATAGTAATAACAGCTTCGTCAAAACGTAACCTATTCATAACATTTCAAGCATATCTCTGACATATCATGTTAATTTTACATTAACCTCGTAATATTTAAACAAAATTTTAAGCAAGTTGCACTTGATATCATCATACGGACAAAGAATATAATGCTGACGTACAAAATGTTTACATCAACTTCGTAAGCATTTAAGACAAAAAATTCACAATAACCTCGTCTAAATATCATAATCCCCAGCGAATAATCGTAAACATAACAACAAAGTTTCAACCAAACATAACAAAAATAACAAATTTTTATCCTAACATAACATAAAACATAATTCTTTGAGTAAATAATCACAGTAAAACACGTAATAATTTACCTGATTTTAGCAGCAGTAAATAGGTAAATCCAGTAAGATCAAACACATCCCTCAGTCCCAGCCGCCACCACCTGTGATCTAGCTTTGAACTATTTGATTCAGGTCATATTTCAAGTATCATTTTGGACTAAACAAGACATAAAAGATAGAGTTCTTTATATACTAACCTACGAATATTGCTTAACCAACAAAGTTTTTAGCCATAAAGTCTACAAATCATAACGCGACGAGTAATATATAAATGTGACAAGAGAAAACTAACATACCTAGCGTATGAATAATACTAACATCCTGAAGAAATTCCCTACTGATGCAAGGTAAAAAGTAGCTAACAGGTCTACAATACTCGATATGTTCCACTTTTGCGAGCAATAATTCAACAGGTAAAGGCCGTATTAATCTAACAATATCCTTAAAAAGGACAATCTAACAAGATGCAACATCCTTTGCAAACTATGAATTGACACATCTTCATCAAAGTGTCACTCGTTTCGAGCATAACATCATTTGAGCCTATGAATAGAACGTAGACTTTAGCAAACTAGGGGCATAACTAACATTATACAACAAACTTAACCTAGGCTCACGTTTTCTACAAGCACAAATACCATCCAGTTAACACAGTAATATCTTAAAAAAACTCATCATTTCTCTTTAACAAAATCATTGTGATGTTTTTCTACATTGGTCGATAACGGCAACTAGGTGGCAATCATACAGAGGCGATTTGATTATTAGCACTGTAAGCACTGAAAGCACTACTTGGAGATCACCCAGAGAGAGGCACGAAGACGCATCTCGGGATTACACTGAAGGGATGTGAAGCGTTAAGAGGGGCAGCCATCCTCTTGGGGACTGAGCCATTTATGTAACAGGTAAAGACGTATTAATCTAACAAAATCCTTAACAAAGTGTCAATCTATCAAAGATACCAGCAATCCTGAACTATGGAATTGACACGTATATCATCAAAGTGATCACTCGTTGTTTGAGTATAACATCAATTGCCCTATGAATAAAATGTAGACATTAGCAAAATTCTAAGGGCAACCAGACATCACTTCACAAAACTTAAATCCTAGTACTGTACGTTTCTAACGACATCATTCGTCAGGTAACGACAGTATATCGTTACAAAATCTCATCATTTCTCGTACCAAATTCAGTGTTTAATACCTAACCTATCTTAACCATACTTAACATAACGTGACCTAACTTTTACTGAATAACAGGGTTTCCAATTAACCAAAAGAGTATGCCTAAAACAACACACAACTCCGAGAGAAAACCAGGGACGATGCGCCCCCGAAGGGTGATGAATCTTGAGAGGATGGGTAGGCAGTTTGTAGGAATATATTCGGAAGGGTTAAGGCTCAGCCGCCCATTCGGCGCTGAGGCCAGAGCCCGCGTTACACCTTCGGGGTGATCCCCTCGTCAAAGATTTCACACCCTTTTCAGGGGCGCATCTCCTGTTTTTTCTGCTCGGAAGGTGGTGTGTTGCGTTGTAGATTATCTCTTGGTTAATGAACCTGTTTTTCGTAATTAGGTACGTTATGTTAATATTACTATGACAGGGTGAATAACACTGATTTGGTAGAGAATGATGGTTTGTAAGATGTATTACTGTGTTACCTGAGAGTAATGTGTTAGATAACGTAAGCTAGGTTTAACTTTTTGTTTGAGTGATGTCTGGTTTGCCCTAGAATTTTGCTCATGTCTACGTTTATTCATCATAGTTCAATTGATGTTATAATCAAAACGAGTGACACTTTGATTTGAATGATAGTGTCAATTCTAGTTCGAGATCGCTGGTATCTTTGATATTTATGAATCACTTTGTTTAAGGATTTTGTTAGATGATACGTCTTTACCTGTTACATAAGGGGCTCAGCCAAAGGGATGTGCCCTTCACCAGCTTACATCCCCATTTCAGGGTAATCCGCGAGATGGTCTCGTGGCCTCTCTTGGGTGTGATTTCTCCAAGTAAGTGCTCTACACGTGCTTACAAGTGCTACTCAAAATAGCCTCTGTATGATGCAAAAAACTGTTGCCATATGACAACTGTGAAAAAGCAATGATTTGTGTAGAGGAAATGATGATTTTTTTTGTAAAAGATATACTGTGTTAACTGAACGATGGTGTGTTAGACGGTGAGCCTAGGTTTAAGTTTTTTGTTTGATAAAATGTTTAGGTTTTTGCCCTCGAATTTTGCTAAAGTCTACGTTTATTTCAATAGGTCAAATATGTTATGGTTAGTCTCCGAAACCGAGGTGAATCACTTTGTGAAGATAGTGTAATTCAATAGTTCAGATGGTTGCATTGTTGAAATAGATTGGTCACTTGTTTAAGTAAGGGATTTTTGTTAGATAAACAATAATAGGCTTTAACCTGTTGCTAATGATGCTGGAAAAGTGGGGATACATTGCGTTTGGTATGACCTGTTAGCTACTTTTACCTTGATCAGTTAGGGAAATTTTTTCAGGATTGTTAAGCTGATTATTCAGTGTGAACGGCTAGGTATGTTAAGCTTCTGCCTTTGTACATTATATTATAGTCGCGGTTATGATCTTCTGTAAGCTTTATTGGGCTAAACTTTGTTGGTAAGCATATATTCGTAGGTCTGGTATTCTAAAGATTATTTTATGTTATGTTTGTCCAGAATGATAGTAAAGATATGACCTGAATCAATATTCAATAGATTCACAGGTGGGTGGGGTTTATCGACTATCCTCTCGATTTCGCTTTCTGGTATGTGGGTGGCGATACTGATAGTTGTTACTGCGGGGGTAGGGGACTGCCGGATGGGGTAGGTTTGGATTTCACTGATTTACTGCTTTAAAATCATAAATTATTACAATTTACTATATGGTGATATTTTCTCAAAGAACTGTCATTTTTTTAAATGTTATTTAGTGATAAAATTTTTTGATTATTTTTTTGTATAGTACAGTATTTAAAACTTTGTTATGTTTACGATTATTCGTTGGGGGTTAATGATATTTAGACGAGGTTCATGAATGAATTTTTTTTGTTAATTTAGATGTTGCAGTGTAAAGACTTTGTTAAATAGCATTATATCTTTGTCAGTAGATGATTAGACCATGTTTATGCTAAATTTTGTTAATATTGAACGAGTTAATGTTAAAGTAACATTGATATGTCAGAGATTATCTTGTTAAAACTGTATGAATATGGTTACGTTTTGACGAAGTGTTTGTACGTTTATTGTTGTTAAGGTGCGAAAGTTTTGTTAATGATTATGGTTTATTCGTGCGTAATAGGTGTGTTGGGTTGTCATTGGGGTATTCATTATTTCTTATTCAGGTTATGTATGGGTTAGCTTTATTAATCGTGGAACTTGGTTAACGTTAGCATCTAAGCTTTCCACAGACACTGGCTCTGTAAGTGAAATAGATTTATACAAGGTTATGATAAATTCTTTCAAAATACCATTGACCAATGTATAATTAACGTTAATTATGAATGATGAATTTTCTAAACAACGACACGTTACGTTTTGTATGAAATGTCAGTTACTTTTAATCAGGTGTTAAGCTGGTGGAATTTGTTACACATGTAACACAAGTTGATTTGTGCTTAAGTTGTGTTAGATTCGTTCGTTGTACAGTTATTCTTCTTAGCTCATGGTAATGTTATGGTTGTTAGACTTTATTAATGTGGATATAAAATTTACGCGTTAGCATATTGTCAATAGTGGTTTAGGTACCAAAGACTAATTCTTGGTACTTATATGCTTGTGTGTTGTCTGTTGTTGTTGTTGTTGTTGTGTTGTTGTTTGTTTTTTGTTCGTTGTTGTGTTGTTGTTGTTGTTGTTTGTTGTTGTTGTTTTAGTTGTGTGTTTTCGAAGAGAACAACAACCCTGTTGAAACTGATATGGTTTCGTTTCGTTGGGTTGTTATTCTTGTTTTCTTATCTTCTGATCGGTTGAAAAGAAGAATCTCTTACGACTATAAGGGTTGTTTACGGCATAACGATTTCATTCAGTAGGTACATTTTTTCGCTGTACTGTGTAGATGTCATGTCCACATCTCTACACCTGTTGTTGATATCTTAACAAGGAGCTTCGTTATTCCCAGCAGTGTGTCTCATTTATATTTAATCTTCAACCGATGGATACCGATACATTGCGTGTATTCCTGCCAAAGGGTCAAATAATAGACCTTATTCGTTTGTGCTGAGGGATTCATCGCACATGATTATCGACATCGCCGCTGGCAAGTGCGCTAGAGATAAGGGTAATGTTATTCCAATGGTTTGGGACGAGAGCTGAAATATATCAGAGTGACAGTGTGAGAGGTTATAAAAGATAGCCGCTGCGTCTCTCATCAATGTGAGGTATTAAAAACCCGTGTGATGTGTCGCCAACTATGGAAACCGCCTCGATTTGTGACTTCATGCTACGGTAATAGGTTTCACAGTTCGAACATCTCAAAATATTTACAGCATTGCTTAAAATAAAAACGAATTAACATTATTCTTGATGTTGACATACTCTTGAGGTAATAATACATATAGAATGTGTTAAATCTATGATATTTATTAACCTAGAACTATGGGTTTCCCTATAATACAGTATACGCGAGTGCATCTAATAATATCAAAATTTGGAAAGTTTACTCTCTCGTTGTATGGAGAGAATGAGTGCTGTGAATCAAATATGCGAAAAATGGTTTATGTGTTGCTGAAAGGCACTTTTATACTTAATCCTTTTAAAGAATTGTTGAATCTTTAGGAGAGCATATATAGAACGTACCAACTTGAATCCTATGTTCGTTGATCAGATGAATTAAATATATTTAAAATAAGCTTATATTTTTATGTATTTAATGTTTTATGTATTTATATAACGCTTTTCAATGAAATTAATATGGTTATAAAATTACATGAAAACTGTTTTAGCTTCCTCGTATGTTCGATTATATGACTACAGTTGATGATGATGGCTGTTTATTTGTCTGGTTGTTGTGTGCTGTTTAGCTCTGTTATGTTCATAGTTTTAGCTTTACAGAATGATAACTTTACTTTGTTTGTCTTTATCCTTTAGATATTATGATTGTTATAAATTTTTTCTGTAAATTTTTTTCGTTAAATATTTTCTATGTTAATTTTAATTAAACATTGTTGATGCTAGAGGACATGCCTATGACAAGTGTGAATAAGTTTACGCTATTTGCATGCTATGTTAGTTAACTTTTCAGCGTGTGTAAGTGTGGAACTTTGTTAATAATGACTGCTTATTCCTGCTTAAGATGTGTTAGGTTTGTTGTTTGTACATTATTTTTCTTAGTTCAGTTGATGCTATGTTAGCTTATTAATGTGAAAACTTTGTTACGTTAGAGTAAACTCATTGGTCTGTATGAACTAGGCTTGAGTTACCAATATGGTAATTGTTTGTTAAATATTAGTCTTAACTGTAAAATAGTAAAGCGATATTTAGAAAAGTAGTTAAGTGTTTACGTCTTTGTTTATGCCTATATTCAGTTCCTTACCTGATGCTTCACGCGTGTGGAACTTTGTCTGAACGTAACAGTTATTTCCTGTTTAAGCACTGTGCTAAGTTTTGTCCTTTGGGGAACTATATTTCATAGTAGATCAAGGCATGATACTGAGTAAAGCTTATATTACTTAGAGTGAAAACTTTTTTAGCCGTCAACATATATTGTTTGATGTTTGTATTATAACGAACTTGATTTTATGTTATGTTTAATCAGAAAAATGATACTCAAAATGTGACCTATAATGCATAGACAATAGGATCACAACTGGACGAAGGTGCTGGGATGGGGGTTGAAGTGGAGGTTTGATTTAGTGATTTTACTGCTTTACGGGTATATAATAACGTAAATTGTAGGTAATATAAAAAGAAGTAAGGAAAATTGTTATTTATTGAAACTAGTTCTGAAACATTATTCTTCGAAATCTAACGAGACCTCGAAACATATAAGGACAGTCAACATTGTTATCATTACACTACTATTTATAATAGGCACCGCCGGACAGCAAAATCCAGCTTTCCACTATACTCCTCTTCTCATTCTTTCTTCTTTGTGCTTCTCTCTTCTCTCCTATTCCTCATTTTGACCTTTTTCTTTCTTCTCTTCTGACCAAGCAGTTTTCATTTTCAAAGGGGACGCCTCGCGTGGGGTCCATGGACACCGAAACCGAACCCACTCCGACTCCGTCTCCGAATCCGACTCCCACTCGTCTCCTTGCGCTTCTCTGAGTTTTCATCTTCTACGATCAGTTGTTTATTTTTGGGGGGCAGACGTCCCGCTTTCCAGGGAGACTCAGAGAATACGTAATCTCGTCTCCGACGAGATTTCGTTCATCATATAGCTCACATCCAATTTTAGCCGATACGTTAAAAGCCTAAACTATGGTTTAGAGAATTTGACCTTGGCGTAAGGGCAACAACCCTTAGTGTGACCTAGCGGTCACAAAAACTGCGGGGATTCAGTTTTATCACCTTCAATAGAACTATACCAAGTTTGAAAGCGATACTTACACTCTACACATGTAGATATAGTATCGGACTCAGAACGATCGAAGAAGAAACCTGGGGAATCCGAAGTCGGAGTGCGTAAAAAACGATCCTTACAGGGATCGTTTTTTCGACTCAGATTCGATTCATTTCGGGAATCGAATCTTCGACGTAATAAATAAATAATAATAAATTGGGAATGGTGCAAGCACGCGCGCGCGCGCTCGCTCGCTCTCTCTCTAATGCCATTGAACACCTGGTCGATGATTAGCCGTTAAGGCTTAACTCAATCTCGGGTTTTGGAAAGCCAAAAGGGTATAGAAACGCGTAGCGGCTACGCTCTCGGGGTGACCACCTCTATAAGACATACTACAACTTGAAAATTAAACGATTCGTCCTTATCCCATCATAGAGTTATATTCAAGTTTAAAGCAAATATCTCTATTGCTTCATATGAAAAGGGTGGTAGTGGTACTCAAACTGGTCGGAATACTACTACGTAATCTGCTAGGTTAGTCTAGTTTCCACATCGTCGATCCATCCAGTTTAGGTCTCGGTTTAGGACCCTACTAGTTCGTTATGATATGCTTTGTGTTAAGTATACGCAGAGTAAATCTGTGGTACAGCTTACAAATCTTATCCAATAACCTGACTAGGTGGTCCTACACGACCGTCGAGGCCGTTTCAGTTTTTTTTATAAGAAAACCCTATGGGAAATTCAAAACTTTAAGAGGCTGTAACTTTTTTCCTTCTATAAGAGATCTTGATTTTTTTTTATTCTCATACTATTTTTTTAGAGTCTATGCTGTTAGAGGTCCTTTCTGTAAACAATTACCATTGTTATATTTGAGAGTTTCTAATCCTACAGCTCCTGGTTTCTCCTCACTATTCTTTGCCGATTTGTTTTATTTTTCTCGTTTTATAAAATTTCTAAGTAAATACTCGAAAGGAAATATATTTAACCTTTTATAAAAGAATTCAAACTTAAAATCACTTTTCAAAGATTAATTTATTCTCAAATGTTTATTTTTATTTCTAATTTTATTTTAAATTTTCTATGTCGGTTAAAGATACAAGTCTCTCTAAGCCACAACGGGAAATAATATATTTTTTATAAACGTATATTCTTATTAAAAGTTGCTGAATGCTTGCCATCATTCACGCCATATTTCAATTTTCATGTGTCTTTATCAGCTGGCCAGCTATTGCAAGTCCTAAAGACTGTTAACAAATTCTTAGCAAAATTCTAAAATACTGAAACTCGACTACGTGGGACAGTATTTGGTTCATCATCCATTTGGATTAAAATGTGAGTACAACTTAGAAATCAAACTCTTCATTAAGTTTCATAAGTGAAATAAGTTATAACAGTAGGACGGGTGGTGGGCCGGAGCCGGTTCACGAGAACCATTGAGTAACTTTTTTTTTTTTTAGGAAAGCGAACTGTTATTTACCCTTTTGTTTATTTAATTAAACATGAAACGAACAGAAAGTTAAGTTTTATGACAAAGCAGAAAACTAGTTGTTAAAATTTTGGCAGCTCTCCTCTGATTATAGTCAGATAAAAAGTACAATAGTCTCACCATCAGATAATAAAAAATGGTTACTAGTTGACATTTTGCAAGGAAAAAAAATTTCGTTTAAAAAGCAAACGTTGCCATATTCCCTCACTCCCCCACCTCTCCTGGTCAAGCAATGATACTATAATATATTACCAATTAAGTATTCGCAATATTAAATTAATATATGACTAATGTCACATCCCTACTATGCTCCGAATTGTTTGATTGGTTAGAATCTACGGTTGCTAGAAGGTGATTATTTTTATATTTTCAAGAGCGAAACTTTTGCATTGTCATTAACCTGTGAAAAATAGGTACAAAATAAAAATCTATAAAGTAATGATACGCAATGCAAGAGAAGTTTGGTTAACTGTACTTGAAAGGCACAATGTGTCGAGATTTATTTCAAGTCGTATTTAGTTTCTAACATTTGATTTTAAAATACTATAAGATTAATAAAAAAATTGGTAAATTTTTTAACTGCAGAAAAAAATTTGAACATTATATTTAATTAGAAAACTTTATATACAAAGAATAGTTTTTGAAGACACATTTGCTTTTTATAGCTTCAGTACGTCGCTTCCATTTTGTTCTAACTTTTTAAACATTATAGATAGATGTGTACAAGAATAAAAATAATGAATTGTTTTCAGTCATGTTTAATGTTTTTTTTTTTAAAAAAATGTTTTTTTTTTGAGCTGAAACCTGCAAAACAAAGATTTTTACTAAACGAAAAATTGAAATTGCCTCTTTAATATATAATAGTATATATACTATATATATATATATATATTATATATATATATATATTAGTTATATTATATATATATAATAATAATTATATATATATATATATATAAGTATATATATACTTATTATTATATTATATAATATATATATAGTATATATATATATATATTATATATATAGTATATATATATATATTATATCATATATATATATATAGTTATATATAATAATATTATATATATATATATATATATATATAATATATCTATATATATAGTATATATAATATATCATATATCCTTAAAGAAGCTAATTTTACACAAACTACAAAAACGGCTGCATAAACGATCTTTTTTTTAATTTTATTTTCGTTCATATTTTTGTTGAGAATATAATTAAAGTTTATAAAATTATTCAAGTCTTTTTTGGGTTTTTTTTTTTGAAAAAGAAATTTTGTTGGAGAAAAAAAATACCCAACCCGAATTGCGCGTAAACCATCCTAAATTTGAAATATGGAAACAAAACGCAATCACAACAGTTGAAAAACATTGTTTTCCTACGTAGATGCATGATTATGAGGAAAACATTGTATCTGTGTTTTATTTTATTTTTCAAGATTCGAAAAATTTTGGAAATTATGAAAAAAAATCCCACCTAAAAATAGCTTAAAAAAGAGGACTTTCTAGCTCATATAAATTCTTTTTACATGCCCTTTGGCCTATATTCATATAAAAAATTGGTTTAGTACATATCTAGGAACATATCTGCCAAATTTAACATAGTTTTTGTATATCTTTTTTTTTTAGATTATGAAAAAATTAGCAACAAAACATAGTTAAATTAAAAAAGTTATTAAAATAATAATAATAAAAATAATTTTACAAAATTGAACTATAAAATTAAAACAGGAATGATTTTCATACCGTAACAAAAGTTAATTAAAAATAATAATGTGGTAAACAGTCACAGTACAAATACCCAACCCGGACTTGCATGTCTCATTTCGAACCGGGACACACGAGTGTTAAATTTAACGTCGAATAAAGTCTTTAGAGAGATTGTGAACATGTAGTGTGCAACTTCTTAATTTTTAATGCAAAATAAATGAACAAATGTCAGTTAAATTAGTTTGTGCTTAGAACATCAGATTAAAACATTATAGTCTTTGGCCTTTTCTTCTTCATTCTAGAGCATGTGTCCGAGATGACCTCCATTTAGCTC
>JABUQX010069955.1:40000-42500 GCA_015478945.1 Trachelipus rathkii | reverse complement strand
AGGTTATGGTGGTGAGTGAGGACAGTCCTCGGTCTGAAGTAATGTTGGAGGGTGAACTATTGGGACAAGTGTCTGAGTTTAAATATTTAGGATATACAGTATGTTGGACGAAAAGGGAATGGATGATGCAGAGTGTAGTAGGAAAGTTGTGAATGGTAGGAAGGTGGATGGTTCAATTAAATCCTTGGCGGATGTGAAATGACTGTCTTGAGTGCGCTATAGTCTTACATGAGGGTATGTTGTTAACTGTGTTAATGTATAGTAGTGAAACTATGGTCTGGAATAAGAGGTATAGATAAATCTAAAGTACAATGTGTTCAGATTAATAATATTTGGAGTGTGTTAGGTATGAGAAGAATTGATAAAATGAGGAATGAACGCATTGGAGAGTTGTATGCTGTGAGGCAAGGGATAAATGAGATAATTAGTGAAAGTACATTGAGATTTTTTGGTCATGTGGAAAGGATGGATGATAGTTGGTTAGTTAAGCGGATATAAAGTGGTGAGTGTGCTGGGAATCGACCGGCTGGAAGACCGAAGAAAAAGTGAATTGAGTCAATAAAGTAATACCTGAAGGAGAGGAATAGGAGTTTGGCAGAGGCGAGAAGAAAGTTGCATAATAGGAGTGAATGGCAGGATTTTGTGAGGGGATATGGCTGTGGCCCACCTGGACCAAGGGATGAACCCTACATTGACGAGATGCCATAGTGAGGGTCCGTTGCAGTCCCGTGAACCCTAGGGTGGAATATTCAAACTGTGACGAGTTCTCACTTAAGAGTATAAAGGGGGCGGTGAGACTGGGCTTTCTTTTCGACTTGTGGTCATATTCATTAACTACTTTTTTGCTCCAGTGCATACGATGCACTTACCCTAGTCTTGGAGAAAGGTGGGTGATGATGATATATATATATATATATATATATATATATATATATATATATATATATATATATATATATATATATATATATATATATATATATATATATATATATATATATATATATATATATATATAAATTTATCATTACACAGGCATAGGATTCTAGAAGAACAAAATCGACGTCAAGAATATGCTTTTTGATCATTTGCGAATATGATGTCCAAAGGAGAAAGTTAATAAAATCATTTCTTATTAAAAACATAAAATTTTTTAATTGTTGTAATAATAATTTATTAGATGACTTTACAAATTATGTTCTTAAAAATATTTCAAAATTGTCAGTATTTGTTAAAAAAATAAAATAAATAAATTAAAAAAAAATAAATAAAAAAAAATAAAAATAAAATAAAATAAAACACATTACATAACAAGCCAACCATCTGGATGGAATTGCAATTTTTGTTTTTCTCTATTTTAGTTGTTTTAATTTTTAATAAAGGTAAGCCTGAATGAGGAAAGGCGGTTGATCCTTTCCAAAGCTTCTCACACAATTTTTAACTTTGTTTTATTTGATGTGGGGTTATATTAATTTATATATATATATATATATATATATATATATATATATATATATATATATATATATATATAAAAAGAACAAATATATATATATATATATATATATACTGCTGCTATATATATATATATATATATATATATATATATACAAACATGGCAAACACATACAACAGAACAATTTATTCACATACAAATCACTCTCATGCTTCTCGCATTGGAAAGACCGCGTATTAGGATGCAAACCGACGCCCGCGGTGGCAAGCTTTTTCCGACTGCGTTGCGCTGAAGCAGGGCGCTATCGGGTCTCAATATCCTTGCACTTTCCCACTTGATTCAGAAACCAATACAAATACTTTCCCCGGACCAATTTCCGATCTCAGTTGAGGTTATTGCCGACCTCGGAATTGAGGTTTTATGGTGAGAATTTGACATATATATATATATATATATATATATATATATATATATATATATATATATATATATATATATATATATATATATATATATATATATATATATATATATATATATATATATATATATATATATATATATTCGCAAAAAGCCATGTATGCGAGTAAATACCGTGAAATAAATATTCCTGCATCACATTTCTTGTTTATTTTCACGTAAAACTTTGCTGCTTCATATACATATTTAAACTATTTATTCAATTTTTTTTCATTGAATTTACTTCATAAATTGATGCAACCAATCAATGTCTGTGACGAGCCCTGAAGAAAATGTCCCTTTCTAAGATAGCGTCAGAATAAACATATAAACAAGTTATCGGTATGGACGGAGAGGGGAATTCTATTTATCCAGGTCTTTCAAAAAGCAATTTCAATTTCGATTTTTAAGTATGAGAGAGAGAGAGAGAGAGAGAGAGAGAGAGAGAGAGAGAGAAAGAGAGAGAGAGAAAGAGAGAGAGAGAGAAAGAGAGAAAGAGAAAGAGAAAGAGAAAGAGAAAGTGAGAGTTAGAGTTAGAGTTAGAGTTAGAGTTAGAGTTAGAGTTAGAGTTAGAGTTAGAGTTAG
>JABUQX010069955.1:25000-32500 GCA_015478945.1 Trachelipus rathkii | reverse complement strand
AGGAAAACATTGAAAAATTTATTTTAATTAACAGGTGTAAAACAAATAAAATTAGGCTTCACCTGACACAACCTTATATATATATATATATATATATATATATATATATATATATATATATATATATATATATATATATATATATACTTATATATATATTTATACATAACTTAACTATATACATAGCTCAGTAATATATATATATATATATATATATACTGCTATACTGAGCTCTCTGGACGCATGCTTCTATCAAGATTGGAGACACTGGCTGTCTGTGGACAGGGAACTAGTGCCATTGAAATGTAATTTTTCTGCTGAATCTAAAGATATATGTTTCAGTTATCTTCGACATTATTTGGAATTTATTCACTCATGAATGAGAAAAATAATTGAAATTATTATTAAATTAAGTCATTTTTAGCGTAAATTTAAACTATTGTTGCTCCTAATATATGGAAGTAGAGGGTAAAAAGTATAAGGTAAAAGGTAAAAGAAAAGCATACAAAATGAAATTTCAGTTTGCCAGTTTACAAAAGGTATTTAAAAAATAGTCAGGATTATTAAATATATTTTTTCCCTTTAAATCGATCACTATAAAATTACTCAATTATGACTCATGGCATTTTGTCTTTCAAGTGATATATATATATATATATATATATATATATATACTATATATATATATATATATATATATATATATATATATATATATATATATCTTTGATGCTATATATATATATATATATTGTGAATAAATATGAGCTTATAACACTTAGCTTCTATTTCACGAAGAATTTTCCTGCTTCATAAACGTATTTAAAATACTTATTCAATTATTTTCATTGAATTTACTTCATAAATCGATGCGACCAATCAATGTGTCTGACGAGCACTGAAGAATATATCCTTTTCTAAGATAGTGTCCGGCTAAATACATAAACAAGTTATCGGTATTGACGGAGAGGGGAATTCTATTTATTCAGGTCTTTCACAAAGCAATTTCAATTTCGATTTATAAGTATGAGAGAGAGAGAGAGAGAGGAGAGAGAGAGAGAGAGAGAGAGAGGCCGAAATGAAATGACTGAATATGCAAAGACGGAAAAGAAAATTCTGTAATTCAGGAAAAAAATATTTAAAAATAATGCTTATTCGGTATTGAATATATAATATATATATTTAAATATATATATATAATATATATATATATATATATATATATATATATATATAATAATATATATAATATATATATATATACAATATAATATATATATATATATATATATATATATATATAATATATATATTAACATATATATATATATATAATATATATGTATATATAAATAATAATAATATAATAACCAATAATAATATATAATATATATAATATATATAATGCATATACTGCTTATATATATATATATATATAATATATATATATATATATATAACAATAATAATAATAACTAATAATATATAATATATATATATAACTTAATATATATATATATATATATATATATATATATATATATATATATATATATATATATATCATATACTGCTTTATATATATATACTATATATATATATATATATATCACATACACTATATATATATATACTATATATATATATATATATATATGTATATATATATATATATCTTTCTAATATATTTATATATATATATATTTCAATATTAATTGCATTAATTATGGTTATTAATTTCTGTCACCTAATTTTAGACAATTTGATTCACTCAATTGTAGAATTATTCACTAAAGTGTTTCTCTACCAGGTATGTTACGTTCTTGACCAGTCAAAGTTGATTTTTACGACATTGCATTTTTCGGTGACGCACTTTTTTTTATATTTTAAAAATATAATTTTCATACAATTCGGGAATAAAATGAGAAATGAATTCTTATACAAAAAATAAATTTTTTAATATATTTATATATTATATATATATATATATATATATATATATATATATATATATATATATATATATATATATATATATATATATATATATATATTTTTTTTTACACAAAAGAGCTCTGCTCATATTTATATATTTATATATATATATATATAATTAATATATATATATATATATATATATATATATATATATATAAAATATATATATATATATATATATAACTAATAACTTTTATATACCACTATATATATATATATATATATATATATGCTGCTGCTGCTGCTGCTGCTGCTGCTATGCTGCTATTATATATTATATATATATATATATTTATATATAATTTTCTTCAGGCAGAAGAGAGCACGATGCCATTTTTCTTTTTTTAAATTCTGCGTCGCACACGTTACTGCTAATAAATTTTGCTTATATAACATTTCTGAATCACTTTGCAATCTCCATCAATCACCATACAAATGTCAAATTATAAGTGATATCGTTCTCTCATCACTTTTGTATATTCTTTCCTTGCTTTCACCAACGTCACCTAGATTTTCTGAAAATTTATTTGGATATCTTATTTAGAAAATGAGGCGTAATATACATGATTTTCTTTGGACTGATGAATAATTAATTTCTTATTTAAAATAGAGCTTGAGAATAAGCAGCTGCAGCTGAGCACGGGAAGATAAAATCCTTTGAATGAAAGCTATCAGTATGCTTGTGGAAAATTTACAACTGCATTTTTTAAAAGATCTATTTATTTTGCGAACATTTTGCAACCCAACAAGCTCTTAACAACTATACCATTAAAAGTGTACATGCTCTTGCTTCCGATTGCATTATTAAGTTAGTGAAATGTGGATTTTTTATGTTTTTTTTTATCTGGGAACCATTTTAAAATATTTTTTAAAAATTTACCAACCCAAGTTTTATATGTAGTGGTAGAAATTTTTCCTTTTTTTATTCTCTACCAATGTTTTCATTGCCTATGATAAATTTTGAGGTAGTTGGTCCCATTTCCTTTACCCAATGCTCGTATTTGTTGTTGTTTATTTTATATCAGAAGAATGGATACTTTAAGTACTCACTTAGTTGGTCAAGAAGAAAGTTCCCCATTTTTATGTGAACACAAATAGTCCATATTAAGTTCTTTGTTTCAATTTTCAGCTCTTCTTTCATATTTACTTAATAACCAATAAGAACTGCTTCATTTTATTCACATAGCAAAGCGAGACATATTTCGAATCTTTCTCACTGTTGAGGAATAATCCCTACTCATTGGAACTATGCTGAGTTTCATCCAGTACATTCAGAACTTTTCTTCTATATTATGACAGAAAGCAAAATCATCTGCACCAAATTATTAAAACAATTTTCTCTAAATTTATCGAATAAACATTATTTTTATCCCAGAAGGAATCATATATATTTTTATACAATCTTGATGCTTATTAATGTATAGTTGTTTTTGAAACCAGAGATAAATAATTAAACAATTTCTCTCAAGTTGATTTTTAGGCATATGGGAGTAAAGAAGTAAATTTTGGAATTCAAAAGTTTTCCATGATATCACAATGAAGTTTGTCAGGAATTTCAAAATTATTCAAGGTCAAAGGGCTGGAAGATTTTCAAAGACTGGAACAGAATTTCAACTTTGTAAGGAACTGATTTGAATAATAAATTGATAGTACAATACTTAATTTTTTATTAATTTTTTGAGTTGAAGCCACAATGACCAAAGTATCAATCATGTGTGTGATATTTGACTCCCGATCATATCAAAGGAATAACAAACTTCAAACTTTTTTATTTTTACCATTCTCCATTATCGTATATTTTTAGCATAAGTTTGAATAATATGTAATTTCTTTACAAATTTAATAATAATCATTTTGTGCATTAGTAATTAAAAGTTACAACAAATGTAACAAAATGTATGAGTGATGGCGATGCAGATCACAATTCACTGATCATGAGTGCCAGGTAACTGACACGCAATTGCCGTATTATGCTAAAACAAATCCTGTGGGGAAGAGAATGATGACGTCACACATCTTGCCGTACTACTGTGCCATAATTTTAGTGCACAGTCTTCATAAACAACTCAAAATAATAATATGTGACAGACAAAATCTGTTGTTATTTTTTATCAGGATATCATTAATGTCTAGAAACGGGACTTATAACTACATCGGCAGCGTAAATTTATATTTGATTGGTGATATGCTAAAACATCATCTCTCACAACAGAATGAAGTAGTGTCATTAATTAAGTTTGAGAAGAATTAATTCGTTATCCTTCAAAACTTAATGAAAAGGAAAATAATTTTGTGGAATTTTCCCAACATTCGGTAATCATTTGTCGTATAACTTTTATCAATGTTGCAAATTTTAATGAAACCTAAATTTTGGTTTTTGTAATTTTGCTAAATTTAAAAATACATTTTAAATTATAATTTAACTTAAAAATTTAGAACTTAACGGATGTCAATTTATATTTGCTAATTTTAAAATTTTTAATGAGTTTAATCTTCCATGAGTATTTACCAGTTTACATTTTAGCCCTTCTTATTCTATAAGATTATATTAACGTTTCTATTTTCATATATTATGTATTAATTATTGTAAATATTTTTGTCTTCCATTGTATATATTTAGGTTTTGATTATAAATTTTTGCTTGAATGTTTTCACTTATGTAATATTGTCATTTCGAAACCTTAAACTGTAATCTGCATCAGTAAACTATTAATTAATTATCTATTGATGTACAAGATTATTATGAAAATATGTCTTATATTATGATAAATAAGTTTGCACTGCTTTATATACTGTAGTTTCTCTTTCTATAATTCAACTAAATCTTCATGTGATATCATATAATTCAAACTGTAATATTCATGTGATATCTTCAAACTGTAATTATTAATATATAATATATATATATATATATATATATATATATATATATATATATATATATATATATATATATATATATATATATATATATATATATACAGACTTTTATAGTTTGTTTATATAGGTTTTTATATATGCAATTGAGTACTTGCATGTCTTCGCATCAAAGAATAGAACTATAACAGTATCTAAAAGCAATAAAATCAAATAAAGGTTATCAGATATTTTGCAAACCATTTTTTTATTTTTTTATTTTTTTATTTTTTTTTTTAAGTTTTTTTGTTCGGTGTGCCACAAAAGCCTAGTTTGAATTTCTCTTTGAATTTTACGTCCTAAAATTTTCATGACCTTTCGTTTTATTTTTATTTTGTTCAAATTTTATCAACTTTAAAATTCTGTTTAGGAATTTGGAATCACTTCTTTCTTTTTTGGAAAGAAGCCAACAAACACAAGCTTTCACGCAGACACTATAATAAATTTATTAAATTACTGAATTTTATGGTAATACTCACCTGACTTTTGTCTTTATTATTATTATTATTATTATTATTATTATTATTATTATTATTATTATTATTATTGTTATTGTTATTGTTATTGTTATTGTTATTGTTATTGTTATTGTTATTGTTATTATTATTATTATTATTATTATTATTATTATTATTATTATTATTATTATTATTATTATTATTATTATAGAAATATACTTTTTATGTAAATAGTTAAAATTTAAATACCTAGCTAGTTTTGCTGCTTATATATCAACCAAATTAAGAATGATCTTGTAAAGTGAATTAAATTTTCCCTATTTGTGTAGTATCTTTAAATCTAATAGACTGTAAGACATTACTACGTCTTTATTTGTAATTTGTATAGAATTACCGTTCCTATTTTTACATTGATGAGACTTTCCAACAATAGAAAATGAGATTAGAGTAATAGTTTTTAGAAATAGGAGAATTCTTTTGAGCTTTATTGTTTATGTTAATTAATAAAGTTAATTAAATAATTTATTTACTTATAGAAATTAATGAACGTTAAAATAAAGATGAAAATTTAAAAAGGATATGCTGATATATATATATATATATAATATATACATATATATATATTATATAATATATATATATATATAATTAATATATTATATATATATATATATGTAATATATATATATATATTATAATATATATATATATATATTAAATTATATTGTAATATATATATATATATATAAATATAAATATATAATATATAATTATATATTATATATATATATATATATTATATATATAAGATATATATATATATATATATATATATATATATATATATATATAATATATTATATATATATATATATATATATATATATATATATATATATATATATATATATATATATATATACAAGGATAATGCATTACTCGCATCACTATCAGTACAGAATATAATGTCCGTAAGTGGGTTTGAACCTTTACCTTTGAGATGGTAAACCAAGAATGTTACCCCTTGACCATCTCAAGGGTAAGGGTTCAAAACCCACTTAGCGGACATTATATTTTGTACAGATAGTGATGCAATAATGCATTATATTTATGTATACAAAATGAAGTTCCGTTTAAAAATTACCCAGTGTGACCTCTGACCCGAGAGTTCTGCCAGAGGTCTATGATCAGCAAATGGACATGCTTTATTTCTCTTGAGAAGGGAGTAGCCTTTCAGAGGAAAGTGGCAGTTTTCCTTTTAGGTCACCGTGGTCAAGGGGTAACACTCTTGGTTTACCATCTCAAGGGTAAGGGTTCAAACCCACTTACGGACATTAAATATATTATATATATATATATATTATATATATATATAATATTATAAAATATATAATATATAATATATAATATATATATATATATATTATATGAGTGAGTGAAGGGCTAACGTATTGAATTTCATGAATGATATCTTGCTTCCTTATCAAATCTTGGAAGTTTATATTTGAACTGAATTTGATCTTTATTTATATAATGTCGCAATTCAGATCTAAATTGAATATAATTTTGCCGTCGTTTCAATAATTTAATGTTGATAGTGATATCTGTTGTATGATTGTGTACAACATATATATATATATATATAAGATAATTATATATATATATATATATATATTATATATATATATAATATAATATATATATATATATATGCCCCCTAACTAATAAGCTAAAAAAAACATATTTCCCGCTATTAGGGGGCTCGAGCCGATAGGGACAGAGGGGGGGGGGATGTTTAATACCCCGGAGGGGAGGGTCGGAGGAACCCCCGCGACACCCAAATACCAATTTGTTCATAATATGAAAACTATTAATGACGTTTCTGGAAACTTTTCTAATTTGGATGAACTAGCGTAAAATGAGAATCATTTCTGATGGTGGTTTGAATGTTTGGTGGAGCGCTTCGCCAATCGTAATTCATTTAATGAAACTCTATTATACATATATTTATGAGATCAAAAATATTCCTCTTTACACTATAAAAGAACATCTGGAGTCTGCATTCACTCTTATAAATAATGGACAGGGTAACCTACTCAAGAAAGTCATAAAAATTTATAACTGTGTT
>JABUQX010069955.1:20000-22500 GCA_015478945.1 Trachelipus rathkii | reverse complement strand
TAATAATAATAATAATAATAATAATAATAATAATAATAATAATAATAATAATAATAATAATAATAATAATAATAATAATAATAATAATAATAATAATAATAATAATAATAATAATTATTATAATAATAATAATAGTAAGGTAGTCATGTTATTTAAATAAGTAAGTGAACAACTAAATACTTAAAAATATAAGTGAATAAACAATTTAATATTCAAGATAAATAGGTAAATAAATAAGTAATAAATAAATTAAACTTTATAATTAGCGCCCGGTAGCTCAGTGGTAGAGCACTCGCCAAACAAAGCGAGGGTTTCAGGTTCGTAACTGGTCTGCTGTAAGAATGGGAGCCATTCTCTTCTTGGGCTTAATTTCGTCTTGCTCTGACGTTAATTGAGTACACCCCCTCCTTGATTAGGGCACCGATCGTGAGTGGTGGTGTTTATCCGTAAATAAAAATATATATATTTATATATTTAATACCCGTAATATTTACGATATTCAAATATATTTTTAAAAAAAATATATTTTTTTCCATTTCAAAGGCAGTTTGAGAAAATAATGAAGACAAAAGGTCAATTTTACTTGTTGATAAAAGCTATGAAGGTCATTACAATAAAGTCAAAAGAAAGGTCTTTCCCTTTTTAGCAAGGCGACCCATTTCAGGTCAAACTAATTGAAATCGTAAAGTTAAAAGATGGCGGCAATGAACAGGGTTAGAAAAGCCGTTATCGCGGGGAGAGAGAGCAGAGGAGAGAGAGAAGGAAGGAGAAAAAAGAGAGAGGAGAAGAAGAGAGAGAGAGAGAGAGAGAGAGAGAGAGAGAGAGAGAGAGAGCTGTAGAATCAAGGGACAAATTTAGTTTAATTTTTAATTAACTTTTATTGGGTTTAGTTGTTTTTTTTTTTATTATTTGTTTATTTATTTAATTTTGGACCATTTATAATTCAACGAGTCTAATCAGTATTTTACCAAATGTAAATTCTATATATCTTTTGTGACCATATATATATATATATATAATATATATATATATAATATACTATATAATAATATATATATATATATATAATATATATATATATATATATATATATATATATATAATATCACCCCTTGTGGTACGTGGGCGACACATGGGTGTTGGAATGCGAGAGGTCAGCTCCCCCGAGCATCTGACATTGTTGTACCTTTAGAAAAAGAGATAGTGCGCCAACGTCACGTCAAAGCGAAAGAGGGTTAGGGAGGTTTAAAAGAAGGCGACAGTTTATTAGTCTCTTAGCTTTAGATTCAACCCTATCCAGAAAAAGATGAAGCTGGAGCCCCCCCGAAATGTGAGAACAGTACTCCATAAAAGGGCAAATAGGTGGCCCTTATATAACCAGAGTTCCTGTTCGGAGGAAAAAAATTCCCGCAACCTGAACAGAACTCTCAGCATCTTTGAGGCCATTGTAATATGAGGTTTCAAGACAATTTGTTGTTTATGTTAAGACCAAGAATGTTTATGCTGTTAACAGGTGAGACGTTAGAGCCGTCAAAGAATATAGGAAAGGTTGGAGGTGTTTTTGAGAGGGAGATGTAAAGAAGTTGAGTTTTTAAAGTGTTGAATTTTACAAGTTGCAATTACCCCACATGGAAATCCCTTCCAGATCGGCAAGAATATAATCGGAAAGATGAAGACAAAAAGCTACTCTAGATGTAAAAGGGGAAGCAGATTTGAAATGTAGAGTTGAGTCATCGGCATAAGAGCGAACAGAGTTAGAAGTACAGTTGAGGAGATCGTTGATGAAAAGTAGGAATAAAGTTGGAGATAGTACAGAACTTTGAGGAACACCACAATTAACAGGAAAGGAGGAAGAGGACGCTCTATCAACAAGTGCTGATATGTAGCGATCAGAAAGAAAACTTGACAAGAGTAAGCAAAGAGAAGGAGGAAACCCAAAGGAAGGGAGCTTAGAAAGCAGTGACGCGTGCCATATCCGGTCAAAAGCTTTGGATATGTCAAACGCCACTACGCAAGACTCATCATGGATCCTAAGGACTGAAGACCATAAGTCAGTTAGATAGGAAGGTGGGTCGCCAGTAGCGTCGAAAGACATACTAATGATCTGAAAAAAGGGGATGAGACTTCAGATGATCCAAGAAACGAGAGTTAAGAAGTGTTTCAATGATTTTAGACATAATACAAGTGAGAGCTATAGGGTGATAGTTTGAAGGATCAGAGCGGCTACCTTTTTTCGAGATCGGCTGGACATATGCGCACTTCCAGCACTGAGGAAAAGTATTATTATTAAGAAATAGAGAGTAGAGTTGAACGAGGACAGGCACCAGCTCAGAAGCACACGCCCTCAAAATACGGGGAGGAATGCCATCCAGGCTACTAGCCTTCCTGTCGTTCATAGATCTCAGGATCTCATGCACCAATCATGTGTAATCACAGGTAAAGACATGGGTAACTTGAGGGAAAAAGGAGTAGGAGGAGGGATGCCAGAATCGTTCAAGGT
>JABUQX010069955.1:0-10000 GCA_015478945.1 Trachelipus rathkii | reverse complement strand
CCAATCGATTTTCATCATCGATCTACCCCTTATCGATCTTTAAAAATCGTCTTTTTCTACGTGCTCCTGGTGGCGATTTAACAATGAAAAATGTATTCGAAAGAAAATAATTACTATAATTAACATTGGATTAATCGTGTAGTTAATGGCTGCCACATCCCGAACCAACTTTTTTCTATATAAATGAATAGAGATATATTAGGCTTATATGGAGGATTGACAGACCGAAGGTCTGTCAATCCGACAAACAGACAAACCGAAGGTTTGTCTGATTCATTGATTATTTATTTTTTATTACGGCTGCGCTGCCGCATACACATACACATACACCCTTGTTATAGGAAGGAATAGAAAGCTATCGCCTTCAAAACCTTGCGTTATATTTCATTGTGTGTGAATAAACCTGACACCAGACGAGTTTGGTGACCCTAGGCACCCCTAAAGGGGGTGCATTGCCCCCTTAGGCAAGGTCAAATCGTTCCTGAAAACCATGTTAGGCTTAACGTATCGGTGTGAAATTTAAATTTTGGATGTGAGTTATATGATGACGTAATCTCATCGGAGACGAGATTACGTTCCTCTGCGTCACCCCGTAAGGGGGGGACGCGACCCCCATAAAAATTAAAAATGACGTAGAAAGACTGAAACATTGGAGCTGGGTTGAGGATCGGAGACGGAGAGGAAGTCGGAGTTGGATTGGATTCGAAGAGTCCGGAACCTCCGCAGAGGGGGGTTCAGTTGAAAAAAGAAGAAGAAATGCATGGAATGCAAAACAGAGGAAGGAGAAGAAGAAGAAAGGAAGAATGAGGAAGGAGGAAGGAAGAAGAATGAGGAAGAAAGGAGGAAGGAAGAAGAATGAAGAACGAGGAGGAGTCTGAGGAACGATTCAGAGTTGGTAGTGTCACCGGTGCTGGAGCCATTGCGCTGCCGACATTAGGTAAACATTCATTAATAATTACATAAGTCATTACGTTTACATAACTGCTTCTGTTCTATCATGTACATATCGTCAATTGCATTGCATCTTGCAGAGATAACTTTTATTTTCTAAATGTTGAAGACTAACATTTCTATTTTCAAATCTCATTTTCTTTTTATAAACGTTAACTAATATAATTTTTTTTCCTAAGTTGAAAAATAACTTATACTTTTTATTTTTTTTTTTTTTTTTTTTTTAAGTTTTTATTTTACATTTATACTTTGTGTTTAATTTTATTATTTTTAATTTTTTTTATTTTTTATTTTTTATTTTTTAAATTTATTTTTTCTAACTTTATTTTTTATTTATTTTTTTATTATTATTATTTTTTCATTTTTTTTTTATTTTTATTTAAATTTACTTTTCTAACTTTTTTTTTTATTTTTTTGAAAGTTTTTTTTATTTATTTTTGTTAATTTTTTATTTTTTAACTTTTTAATTTTTTTAATTTTCTAACTTTATTTTTAATTTTTAAATTTTTTTTTCTATTTTTTATTATTTATTTTTTATTTCTTTAAAACTTTTTTTTTTGTTTAATTTTTTTGTACTTTTCATGTTTATAACGTAAAAAATTACGTATTTTTACATACCTTAAGCAGTAAATCACTAAATCAAACCACCATCAAACCACCATCCTTCCAGTTGTGAATCTATTGATCTATGATCTATTGATCTATTGATCTTGATTAAGGTCAAATTTTTTATAAAATTGTCATGTTTTACATACCCTAAAGCAGTAAATCACTAATCAAACCACCATCCACTCACCCTCCTGTCCATTTGTGAAATCTATTGATCTATTGATCTATTGATCTATTGATCTATTGATTAGGTCAAATTTGTTTACTAAAATTGTCATGTTTTACTACCCTAAAGCAGAAAATCAGTAAACAAACCACCACCACTCACCCCCTGTCCATTGTGACTCTATTGATCTATGATCATATGATCTAATTTTGATCTATTGATCTTATTGATTAAGGTCAAATTTTTAACTAAAATTGTCATGTTTTACATAACCTAAAGCAGTAAATCAGTAAATCAAGCACCATCCATCCCTCTGACAGTTGTGATCTATTGATCTTATTGATCTATTTGATCTATTGATCTATTGATCTAATTGTTTAAGGTCAAATTTTTTACTAAATTGGTCATGTTTTTACATACCCTAATGCAGTAAATCAGTAAATCAAATCACCCATCCTACCCTCCCCACCATCCTTTGATCTATTGATCTATTGATCTATTGATTCATGTCACATTTCGAGGATCATTTTTGGATTAACATAACATAAAAATCAAGTTCTTTTTATACAAAGATCAAACAATATATGTTGACGTAACACAAGCTTACTTACCATCATCTGAACTATAAATATAATACACAACGACAAACCTGACATGCCTTACAAAGTTCCACACTTAAACACAGTAAAGTAACTAACATAGCATACAAGGACGTAACCTATTTCACACTTTTGCAAGCATATCTCTAAATAACAATGTTATTTATATTAACATGGTGATATTTAACTAAAATTTATCACAACATTTGGTTAATTATTATACTGATCAACGAGTATACTCTAACGTAATAAGGTTTCCACATCAATAAAGCAACGATGACGTAACATGATAAGAAAATAATGTACAAAGACAAAACCTAACACAACTTACACACGAATAAAACTGTTAGACAGTGTAACAAAGTTCCAAACTTAACACCAGTAAAGTAACTAACACTGCATGCAAAACGTAAAAATCTTACTTTTCCAAGGATATCTCTACCATATTAACGTTATTCTTACACTGACACAGTAACATTTTAGCAAAAATTTATCACAACATGGTTAATTATCATACTGATCAACAAATATACTCTAACTTAACAAGGTTTCCACATCAATAAAGCTAACATTGATGTAACATGAACTAAAGAAATAAATCTGTAATATTAACAAAAAATTAACATAAACCGTACCTAACCATCAAATACCTAATGGGTAAGACAAACAACGTAAAATTTTTACCCTCTGTAAAGCTAAACTATGAACATAACATACTTAACACACAACAAACAGACGAATAAAGCTATCATTAAAAACTTAGTCAATAAAGCGAAACTTACGAGGGAAGTAAAAAACAAGTTTTCATTTTTTTATAACATATAATTTTTCATTTGAAAACAGCGTTATATAAATACATAAAAACATATAAAATACATAAAAAACATTGTTTATTTAAAATAATTAATTCATCTAATCAGAGGACATAAGATTCAAGTTGGGTAAGTTCTATATTATCTCTCTAAAGATTCAACACCTTTTGAAAGGATGTAACTATAAATGCCTTCAGCAGACTAAACCATTTTTCAGCATATTTTGATTCGGCAGCACTCATTCTCTCATACAAAAGAGAAGTAAATTCATCCAGGCTGATAGTTATTAAAGCATTCCTGTATACTGCATTATACGGAAAACCACATGTTTTGGTGTAAATATCATAGATTACACCATGTGCCATAAGTATTAAGTCCTCAAGTATGTCAACATCGTTAAGGTGCAATGTTATTGGTTTTTTATTTTAAGCAATGCTGTTATATTTTCAGATGTTCGAACTGTGAAACCTATTATTGAGCGTCTGAAGGTCACACAATCGATAGGTTTCCAGTAGTTGCGTACATCAAGGGTTTTAAATACTCACACGACGGGAACACAACGTCTATTCTATTAGAACCTCTCACGTTATCTTTCCAGTTAGATATTTCACTGCTAGTCGAAATACCAGAAGACACACACATTTTTCCTCTATCCATCCTGCTGCAATATTGATAATCTTGATAAACTCTTCAACACAAATGAATAAAGGTCTATTATTTGAACCTCTGGAATTCAAGCAATGTATCGGTATCCATCCGGTTGACGATTAAATATAAATGACACATCGTTGGAAATAACGAAGCTCTCCTCGTGAAAATATCAACAACAGGTTTAGAGATGCAAGGAGATGCCATCGTACCAGTACAGCGGAAAAATGTCCTACTGACGGAAATCGTATGGGTAACAAACCTTAAATGTAATGAGATTCTTCCTTTCAACCATCAGAAGAAAATAAACAAGAATACGACGTACGAACGAACCATATCAACTCAAAGGGGTATATTTCTCTTTAGACAACAACAACAACAACAACAACAACAACAACAACAACAAACAACAACAACAAACAACACAACCACAACAACAACAACAACAACAACAACAAAACACCAACAACAACAATAACATAGTACAAAAATAAGTTCTTTATATACTAATCAACAATATGTGCGAACGTAACATTGTTTTCACTTTAATAAAGCTACATAGCATGACCAGAACTAGAATATATTGTTACAATGGCAAAACCTGACACACCGTACGCACGAATAAACTATTAACATTAACAAACTTCCCGCTCTTAAACCAACAGTAAACTACATAACACCTCATACAAAACGTAACCTATTCACACTTTTCAAGCATATCTCTAACATATCAATGTTAATTTTACATTAACATCGTAATATTTAACAAAATTTTAGCATAAACCTGTCTAAGCATCATACTGACAAACAAATAATTGCTAATGTAACAAATTTTTTTACATTCAACTTCGTGTACACATTAACGATAACCCAATCTCATCCATAAACCTCGTCTAAATATGCATAATCCAATCAGCGAAATAATTCCTGGGCAACAATTACAAAGATACATTAAGCCCGTACAAGCATCGAGACGACTAAAAATATAGAACTTTAGTCTTTATAATCGCTATGGACCATTCAACCTAAAAAGATTGAAAGCTTTCTGTGAGCTAATAACATATATCACATGTAAAGCGAACCGAGTGTTTACCTGCATGTTTAAAAGCAGTTAATCAGTAAATCAGTAAATCAAAAACCACCGCATTCCTGCAGTCCCCTACCCATCCATCCGTCTATGATCTATCGACCTATTGTGTCAGGTCATATTTCGAGTAATTCATTTTGGATCAGCAAACCCAGGTAAAAGACGTATATATCTAACAAAATCCCTTAACAAAGTGGCCAATCTATCAAAGATACCAGGCATCTCGGAAACTATGAATTGACACATCTTCATCAAGTGTCACACGTCTCGAGTATAAAACATCATTTGAACTATGAATAAACGTAAGAACATTAGCAAAATTCTCGCGGCAAACCTGACATATCAACCAAAAAACTTAACCTAGACTCACGTTCTAACACATCTTCGTCAGGTAACACAGTAATATCTTAACAAAACTCATCATTTCTCTACCCAAATCAGTGTTAATTTCACCCTGTATAGTAATATTTAACCATAAGTACCTAACTTACGAATAAACAGGTTTCATTAACCAAGAGAAAACCCAGGGGCACATAACCTTCCGAGAGAAAAACCCAGGGGATGCGTCCCTTGAAAGGGTGTGAATCTGCAGATGGGTACCCCGAAGGGAGTGTAAGCGGCATTACCCCTGCCGAAGGAGGGTAAGGCCCTACCCCTCCTTCGGAGGGGTATTGCCCGCTTACACCCCTTCGGTGATCCCCCCTCTCAAGATTCAAACCCTTTCAAGGCGCGAATCCCCCCTGGGTTTTCTCTCGGGAGGTTGTGTGTTGCTTTAGATACTCTTGTTAATGAAAACCTGTTTATTTCGTAGTTAAGGTACGTTATGTTAAATATTCTATGGACAGGGTGAAATTACACTGATTTTGGTTATACGAGAACATGATCGAGTTTGTAAGATACTACTGTGATTATCCTGGACGATGATGGCTAGAAAAACGTGAGTCTAGAGTTAAGTTTTTGTTGAAGTACATGTCAGAGTTTGCCCGAGAATTTTGCTAATGTCTACGTTTATTCATAGTTTCAAATGATGTTATTACTCGAGGACGTGTGACACTTGATGCAAGATAGTGTCAATTCATAAGTTTCGAGATGCTGGTATCTTGATAGATTGGTCACTTTGTTAAGGGATTTTGTTAGATAATTCGTCTTTATGTTATGTTTATTCAAAATGATACTCGAAATATGACTTGAGTCAATGGTTCAATAGATCATAGGCGGGTGAGTGGATAGGGGATTGCAAGGATGGGTGGTTTGATTTACTGATTACTGATTTACCGCTTTAAAATCCGTAAACTATTACGCTTTACTGTGATATTTTATTCAAAGAACTTATTTTTATGTTATGTCAGGGTAAAATTTTATTTATGTTAATGTTTGTTAAAACTTTGTTATGTTTGCACTTATTCGTGGGGATTATGAAATTTAGACGATGTTATGATGAATTTTTGTTAAATATGACGAAGTTGATGTAAAAAATTTGTTACATTAGCAATATATTCGTTGTCAGTATGATGATTAGACAGGATAATGCTAAATTTTTGTTAAATATTACGATGTTAGTGTAAAATTAACATTGATTTGTTAGAGATATGCTTGAAAAAGTGTGAATAGGTTACGTTTTGTATGAAGTGTTTGGTAGTTTACTGTTGTTAAGCGCGGGAGTTGTTAATGTTAATAGTTTATTCGTGCGTACGGTGTGTCAGGTTTTGCCATTGTACAATATATTCTTAGTTCTGGTCATCCTATGTTAGCTTTATTAATGTGAAAACACTGTTAACGTTAGCACATATTTCGTTGATTAGATATTAAAGAAACTTATTTGTTGTACTATGTTATTGTTGTTGTGGTGTTTTGTTGTTGTTGTTGTTGTTGTGTGTGTTGTTGTTGTTGTTGTTGTTGTTGTTGTTGTTGTTGTTGTTGTTGTTGTTGTTGTCTAACGAGAATATATACCTTTGAGTTGATATGGTTCGTTTGTACGTCGTTTCTGTTTACTTTCTTCTGATTTGTTGAAAGAAAGAATCGCATTACATTTAAGGGATGTTTGTACATTTCCGTCAGTAGAACATTTTTCGCTGTGCTGGTACAATGGCAGCCCCTCGCATCTCTAAACCTGTTGTTTGATATTTTCACGAGGAGCTTTCGTTATTCCCAACGATGTGTCATTTATTATTTAATCGTCAACCGGATGGATACCATACATTGCTTGTATTCCATCCAGAGATTCCAAATAATAGACCTTATTCATTCCTGTGATTTGAAGAGTTCATTAAGATTATCAATATTGCAGCAAGATGGATAGAGGATAAATGTGTGTCATCTGGTATATCGACTAGCAGTTGAAATATCTAACTGGAAAGATAACGTGAGAAGTTCTAATAGAATAGACGTTGTGTTTTCGTCGTGTGACAATATTAAAACCTTGATGTACGCAACTACAGATAGGAAAACCTATCGAGTTGATGTGACCTTCAGACATACGTGATATAGGTTTCACAGTTCGAACATCTGAAAATTTTACAGCATTGCTTTAAATAAAAAACGAATTAACATCGCACCTTAACGATAAGTTGACATACTTGAGACTTAAATACTTTATAGCAACATGGTGTAATCATTGATATTTTACACCAAAAACATGTGGTTTCCCGTATAATTACGTATACAGGAATGCTTAATAATATCAGCTTGGATGAATTACTTCTTCTTTTTGTATGAGAGAAGAAGTGCTGCCGAATCAAAAATTATGTAAAAATGGTTTAGTGCTGCTGAAGGCATTTATAGTTACTCCTTTCAAAGGGTGTTGAATTTTTAGAGAGATATATAGAACGTACCCAACTTGAATCCTATGTTCTCTGATTAGATGAATTAAAATATTTAAAATAAACTTAGTTCCCCCTTGCTTTATCGTTTTTAAATAATTATATAACGCTGTTTTCAATAAAAATTATATGTTATAAAAATGAAAACTTGTTTTACTTCCCTCGTAAGTTCGCTTTATTGACTAAGTTGTTAAATTGATAGCTGTTTATTCTCTGGTTTGTTGATGGTTAGTAGTTATGTTCATAGTTTAGCTTTACAGAGGTTAAAACTTTACGTTGTTTGTCTTCCCATTAGGATATTATGATGGTAGGTACGGTTATGTTAAATCTTCTGTTAAATATTACACATTCTGGTGGTATTCATGTTACATCATGTTTAGCTTATTTGATGTGGGAAACCTTTGTTTACGTTAGAGTATATTCGTGATCAGTATGATAATTAACCAATGTTGTGATAAATTTTGCTAAATGTTACTGTGTCAGGTAAGATTAACGTTAATATGGTAGAGATATCCTTGGAAAAGTAAGAATAGGTTACGTTGTATGCAGTGTTAGTTACTTACTGGTGTTAAAGTTGGAACTTTGTTAATGTTAACAGTATTTCGTGTGTAAGTTGTGTTAGTTTGTCGTTGTACATTATTTTTATTTTCTTAGTTCATGTTAGCTTTATTGATGTGGAAACCTTATTACGTTAGAATATACTCGTTGATCAGTATAATAATTAACCAATGTTGTGATAAATTTTAGTAAAATATTCACCATGTTAATATAACATTAACATGTTATGTAGAGATATGCTTGACAAAAGTGAGAATAGGTTACGTTTTTGTATGTCATGTTAGTTACTTTACTGTTTTAAGTGTGGAACTGTTAAGGCATGTCAGTTTGTCGTTGTGTATTTATAATAATAGTTCAGATGCTAAGTAAGCTTTGTTACGTCAACATATATGTTTGATCCTTTGTATAAAGAACTGAATTTTATAGATGTTTATCCAAAAATGATACTCGAAATAGGACATAGATCAATTAGATCAATAGATCAATAGAATCACAGAAGGGTATGAGGTGGAGGATGGTGAATTTGATTTACTGATTACTGATTTAGGTATGTAAAACATGACAATTTTAGTGAAAAATATTGACTTAATTCAATAGATCAATAGATCAATAGATCAATAGATCAATAGATCAATAAGATCACAACTGGTCAGAGAGAGGTTGGTGGCTGAATTTACTGATTTTATGCTTTAGTTACGTAAAACATGACAATTTTAGTAAAAAATTTGACCTTAATTCAATAGATCAATAGATTTAATAACAATAGATCAATAGATCAATAGATCACAAAATGGACAGAGAAAAAGTGAAAGTGAAAAGTGGATAAATGGTTGGTTTGATTTAACTGATTTTCTGCTAAATAGGGTATGTAAAACATTGACAATTTTAGCTAAAAAATTTGACCTTAATCAATAGATCAAAGATCAATAATCAAAATAGATCACCAAATGGACAGAGAGGGTGAGTGGATGTGGTTGGGTTTAGTATTTACTGCTTTAGGGTATGTAAAACATGACAATTTTAGTAAAAAATTTGACCTTAATCAATAGATCAATAGATCAATAGATCAATAGATCAATAGATCACAACTGGACAGGAGGGTGAGAGGATGGTGGTTTGATTTAGTGATTTACTGCTTTAGGGTATGTAAAAACGTAAAATTTTTACGTTATAAACATGAAAAGTATAAAAAAAATTTAACAAAACAAAAAGTTTTAAAGAAATAAAAAAAAAAAATAAAAAATAGAAAAAAAAAATTAAAAATTAAAATAAAGTTAGAAAAATTAAAAAAATTAAAAAGTTAAAATAAAAAAAATAAACAAAGTATAAAATGTAAAATAAAACTTTCAAAAAAAATAAAAAAAAAAAAAAAAAAAAAAAAAATTAAAAAAAAAAAAAAAAAAAAAAAAAAAAAAAAAAAAAAAAAAAAAAAAAAATAAAAAATAAAGTTAGAAAAAATAAATTTAAAAAATAAAAAATAAAAAAATAAAAATTAAAAATAATAATAAAATTAAACACAAAGTATAGATGCTAATATATATATAATATTACTAAGAAAAAAAAAAAAAAAAAAAAGTAACAGTATATGTAAAGCTGGAATAATTAAAAGTTAACGTATAGTTAAAATTGAAATAGGAAGGTTTGAAATAGAAATGTAGTCGGTTCAACATTTTATGAAAATAAATTATCTTCTGCAGAGCAAATGCAATTGACGATATGTACGATCGGCATTGTTAGAACAGAATCCTCTC